>JAMKQA010020406.1:0-25983 GCA_024699735.1 Posidonia australis | reverse complement strand
ATAGTGGTCTCTAGGGAGGTTACAAAGGGGTCTTGCAAACGAAAAGCTTCGAATATTCGTTGGCACATTCGTTTGCAAGAGTAACAGCCCGGAAGGTGAAAGGTCAGCAGTCAGAGCTGGGCGCCAGGTTGGTGCGCCAGTGATGTGCGCCACCTTGGTGCGCCATCTTGGTGCGCCAGATTAGTGCGCCACATTGGTGCGCCAGCCCTGCTCACGAATGTCTGATTTGGTCTCTGGCTAATGGGTTTGGGGCTCGGCTTAAGGGCTGATCGCATCCAAAGCAACATAGGGACACTCATTCCTGGGTTACCTCAAAATCGGGGTGTCTCCACCATGATAGTGTGTTTTGTCCCTTTTTTGTAATTACCATGATTAGGAGAGTAGAGACATGTTTGCTTCCCCATGTAGTTGAAATAAAACACACAAACTCAGATGAACAAATAATAAGGCATAACTAGAGACAAACACCTACAAATCCCTATGGCTTAATAAAACACAATTAAAAGACACAAAAGCATATCGCACGATTGATCCTCCAGGAATAGTACCTTATTTCCTTTTCTCGTGTCTACTTTAAGTCCAGAGTAGATTCGAGTTTTGTCCTTCTTCGCGACACCTTTAAGTCCGAAGGAGTCCAGAGTCATTGTTTCCTTACCTCTAGGAACAGTTCTTTATTCCCTTTTCTTGTGTCTCCTTTAATTCCAGAGGAGATTCGAGTTTTGTCCCTTTCTCGCGTCTCCAATAAGTCCGGAGGAGTCCTGCATCACTGATTCCTAACTTCCTAGAACAGCTCTTTAATATCTTTTCTAGTATCTCCTTTAAATCAGGAGGAGATTCGAGTTCTGTCCCTTTCTCGCGACTCCTTTATGTCCGGAGGTGTCCTGAGTCGCTGATTCGTGGCCTCCAAGAACAGCATTTTATTCCCTTTTCTCGCGTCTCCATTAAGTCTGGTGGAGATTCGAGTTTTCGTCCATTTCTCATGACTCCGTTAAGTCAGGAGGAGTCCCGAGTCGCTGATTCCTAGACTCCAGGAACAGCTTTTTTTAATTCCTCTTTTCGTGTCTCCTTTAAGTCCAGAGGAGATTTGAGTATTGTCCTTTCTCGCGACTCATTTAAGTCTAGAGGAGTCCCGAGTCGCTGATTCCTGGCCTCCAGGAACAGTTCTTTAATTCCTTTTCCCGTGCCACCTTTAAGTTCGGAGGAAATTTGAGTTTTGTCCCTTTCTCGTGACTCCTTTAAGTCTAGAGGAGTCCTGCGTCGCTGATTCCTGGCCTACAGGAAGAGCTCTTTTTTCCCATTTCTCGTGTATCCATTAAGTCCGGAGGAGTCCTGCGTCGCTGATTCTGGGCCACCGGGAATAGATCTTTTTTACCATTTCTCGTGTCTCCTTTAAGTCCAGAGGAGATTCGAGTCTTGTCCCTTTCTCGCGACTCCTTTTTGTTCAGAGGAGACCCGAGTCGCTTATTCCAGGCCTCCAAGAATAGTTCTTTATTTCCTTTTCTCGTGTCTCCTTTAAGTTTGGAGGTGATTTCAGTTTTTTCCATTTCTCGCGAGTCTTTTATGTCCAGAGGAGTCCCCAGTTGCTGATTCTGTGCCTCCTGGAATAGTTCTTTATTTCCTATTTTCGTGTCTCCTTTAAGTCCGGAGGAGATTCGAGTTTTGTCCCTTTCTCGCGACTCCAATAAGTCCAGAGGAGTCCTACATCGTTGATTCCTGACTTCCTAGAATAGCTCTTTAATATCTTTTCTCGTATCTCCTTTAGGTCAGGAGGAGATTCAAGTTCTGTCCCTTTCTTGCGACTCCTTTATGTCCGGAGGTGTCCTGAATCGCTGATTCGTGGCCTCCAAGAACAGGTTTTTATTCCCTTTTCTCATGTCTCCATGAAGACCGAAGGAGATTCGAGTTTTCATCCATTTCTCATGACTCCTTTAAGTCTGGAGGAGTCTCGAGTCGCTGATTCCTGGACTCCAGGAACAACTTTTTTTTATTCTTCTTCTCGTGTCTCCTTTAAGTCAAGAGGAGATTCAAGTTTTGTCCCTTTCTCGCGACTCATTTAAGTCCAGAGGAGTCCCGAGTCGTAGATTCCTGGCCTCCAGGAACAGTTCTTTAATTCCTTTTCCCGTGTCACCTTTAAGTTCAGAGGAGATTCAAGTTTTGTCCCTTTCTCGTGACTCCGTTAAGTCCAGAGGAGCCCTACGTCGCTGATTCCTAGCCTCCTGGAAGAATTCTTTATTCCCATTTCTTGTGTCTCCTTTAAGTCTGGAGGAGATTCGAGTATTTGTCCCTTTCTCACGACTCATTTAGGTCTAGAGGAGTCCAGCGTTGCAGATTCCTGGCCTCCCAGAACATCTCTTTATCGCTTTTCTCGTGTCTCCTTCAAGTTCGAAGGAGATTCAAATTTTATCTCTTTCCCGCGACTCCATTAAGTCCAGAGGAGTCCCGAGTCGCTGATTCCTAGCCTCCATGAACAACACTTTATCCATTTTCTCATCGCTCCTTTAAGTTCGGAGGAGATGCGAGCTTTGTCCCTTTCTCGTGACTCCCTTAAGTCTGAAGGTGTCCTGAATCACTGATTCCTAGCCTCTTGGAACTGCACCTTATCCTGTTTCTCATGTCACTTTTATGTTCGGAGGAGATTCGACTTTTGTCCCATTCTCGCGACTCCTTCAAGTCCAGAGGAGTCCCAAGTTGCTGGTTCCTGGCCTCCAGGAACTACTCTTTGTCCCTTTTCTCGTGTCTCCTTTAAGTCTCCTTTAGGTTGGAGGTGTCCTGAGTCACTAATTCCTAGCCTCCAAGAACAGTTCTTTTTAACCTTTTCTTGTGTCTCCTTTAGGTCCGGACGAGATTCATGTTTTGTCCCTTTCTCGCGACTCCTTTAATTCCGGAGGAGTCCTACGTCACCGATTCCTGGCTTCCAAGAACAACTTTGTATTCCCATTTCTCGTATCTCCTTTAAGTCCAGAGGAGATTCGAGTTTTGTCCCTTTCTCATGACTCCTTTAAGTCCAGAGGAGTCCTGCGTCGTTGATTCCTAGCCTCCAGGAACTACTCTTTTATCCCGTTTCTCGTGTCTCCTTTATGTCCAAAAGTGATTCAAGTTTTGTCCCTTTCTCGCGACTCCATTATGTCCGGAGGAGTCCCGATTCACTGATTCCGGGCCTCCAGGAACTATTTTTTATTTCCTTTTCTCGTGTTTCCTTTAAGTCCTGAGGATATTCGAGTTTTTGTCCCTTTCTCGTGACTCCTTTATGTTCGGAGGAGTCAAGAGTCGTTGATTCTAGACCTCCAGGAACAGTTCTTTATTCCATTTTCTTGTGTAACCTTTAAGTCCAGAGGAGATTCGAGTTTCGTCCCGTTCTTGCGTCTCCTTTACGCCCAGAGGAGTCCTGAGTCGCTGATTCCTGACCTCCAGGAATAGTTCCATATTCCCTTTTCTCATGCCTCCTTTAAGTACGAAGGAGATTCGAGTTTTGTCTTTCTCTCACGAATCCTTTAAGTCTGGTGGAGGACTAACTCTTTGATTCCTAACCTCCAGGAACAGCTCTTTATTCGCTTTACTCGTGTCTCCTTTAAGTCCGGAGGAGATTCTAGTTTTTGTCCCTTTCTCGCGACTCCTTTAATTTCGAAGAAGTCCATTGTCGCTAATTCCTAGCCTCTAGGAAAAGTTCTTTATTCACTTTTCACATGTCTCCTTTAAGTCCTGAGGCGATTCGTGTTTTTATCCCTTTCTCAGGACTCCTTAGGTCCAAAGGAGTCCTGCGTCGCAGATTCTTGGCCTCCAAGAACAACTCTTTATCCCTTTTCTCGTTTCTCCTTTATGTCTGGAGGAGATTCAAATTTTGTCACTTTCTCGCCACTCCATTAAGTCTGGGGGAGTTCCAAGTCGCTGATTCCTAGCCTCCAAGAATAGCTCTTTATCCATTTCGTCGTGTCTCCTTTATGTCTGGAGGAGATTCGAGTTTTGTCCCTTTCTTGCGACTCATTTAAGTCCGGAGGAGTCCCGGGTCGCTGATTTTCGGCCTCTAGGAACAGCTTTTTTTTTTCCTCATCCTGAATCTTTATTAAGGCGGGAGGAGATTCATGTTTTGTCCCTTTCTTGCAACTCCATTAAGTCTGGAGGAGTCCCGAGTTGCAGATTCCTAACCTCCTGGAACAGCTTTTTATTCCTTTTTCTCGTGTCTCCTTAAAGACCGGATGAGATTCGATTTTTGTCCCTTTCTCGCGATTCCTTTAAGTCTGGAGGGGTCTCGAGTTGCTGATTCTTGGCCTCTAGGAACAACATTTTATTCCTATTTCTCGTGTCTCCTTTTTGTTTGGAGGAGTACTGAGTCGCTGATTCCTGGCCTCTAGGAATAGCTCTTTATTTCATTTTTCTCGTGTGTCCTTTAAGTCCGGAGGAGATTCGAATTTTGTCCCATTCTCGCGACTCCATTATTTCCGGAGTAGTCCCGAGTCGCTGATTCCTAGTCTCCAGGATTAGTTCTTTATTCCCATTTCTCGTGTCTCCTTTAAGTCCTAAGGAGATTCAAGTTATGTCCTTCTCTCGCGACTCCTTTAAGTTCGGAGGAGATCCTGAGTCGTTGATTCCTAGTCTCCAAGAACATCTCTATATTCCCTTTTCTCGCGTCTCCTTTAAGTCCAGATGAGATTCGAGTTTTGTCCCTTTCTCGCGACTCCTTTAAGTCTAAAGTAGTCCTGCGTCGCTGATTCCAGGCGTCTAAGAAATGCTCTTCAATCCCTTTTCTCGTATCTCCTTTAAGTCCAGTGGAGATTCGAGTTTTGTCCATTTCTCGCGACTCCATTAAGTCCGGAGGTGATTCAAGTTTCTGTCCCTTTCTCGCAACTCCTTTCAGTTTGGAGGAGTCCAGCGTTGTTGATTCCTAGCCTTCAGGAACAACACTATTTTCCCTTATCTCGTGTCTCCTTTAAGTACGGAGGAGATTCGAGTTTTGTCCCTTTCTCGCGACTCCTTTAAGTCTGGAGGAGTCCCGAGTCGCTGATTCCGGGCCTCCTGGAACAGTTCTTTATTTCCTATTCCCGTTACTCCTTTAAGTCTAAAGGAGATTCGAGTTTTGTCCCTTTCTTGCGACTCCATTAAGTCTGAAGGAGTCCCGAGTTGCTAATTCCAGGCCTCCAAGAACTGCTTTTTATTCCATTTTCTCGTGTCTCCTTTATCTCAGTAGGAGATTCGAGTTTTTGTCCCTTTCTTGCGACACCTTTAATTCTGGAGGAGTCCTGAGTTGTTGATTCCTGGCCTCCAGGAACAGTTCCTTATTCCCTTCTCTAGTGTCTCTATTATGTCTAGAGGAGATTCGAGTTTTTGTCCCATTCTCGCGACTCCATTAGGTTCGGAGGAGTCCAGCATCGTCGATTCTTGGCCTTTAGGAACATCTCTTTATCCCTTTTCTCGTGTCTCCTTTAAGTCCGAATGAGATTCAAATTTTGTCACTTTCTCAAGACTCCGTTAAGTCCAGAGGAGTCCCATGTCGGTGATTCCTAGCCTCTAGGAACAACTTTTTATTCCCTTTTCTCGTGTCTCCTTTAAGTCCAGAGGAGATTCGAGTTTTCGTCACTGTCTCGCGACTCCATTAAGTCCGGAGGCGTCCTGAGTCACAGATTCCGGGCCTGCAGGAATAGTTATTTATTCCTTTTTCTCTAGTCTCCTTTAGGTTCGGAGGAGATTCGAGTTTTTTCCCTTTCTCGTGACTCCTTTATGTACGGAGGAGTCCCGAGTCGCTGATTCCTGGGCTCCAAGAACAACTCTTTATCTCTTTTCTCATGTCTCCTTTATGTCCAGAGGAGATTCAACTTTTGTCCCTTTCTCGCGACTCCATTAAGTCTGGAGGAGTCCCGATCACTGATTGCAGGCCTCCAGGAACTATTCTTTATTTCCTTTTCACGTGTTTCCTTTAAGTCCTGAGGATATTCGAGTTTTTGTCCCTTTCTCGTGACTCCTTTATGTTCGGAGGAGTCAAGAGTCGTTGATTCTAGACCTCTAGGGACAGTTCTTTATTTCATTTTCTTGTGTCACCTTTAAGACCAGAGGAGATTCGAGTTTCGTCCCGTTCTCGCGACTCCTTTATGTCCGGAGGAGCCCTGAGTCGCTGATTCCTAACCTCTGGGAACAGCTTCTTATTCCCTTTTCTCGTGTCTACTTTAAGTCCGGAGGAGATTGAAGTATTTGTCACATTCTCGTGACTCCTTTATGTCTTGAGGATTCCTGAGTTCCTGATTCCTGGCCTCCAGGAAAAGCTCTTTATTCCTTTTACTCGTGTCTCCTTTAAGTCCGGAGGAGATTCGAGTTTTGTCCCGTTCTCGTGACTCCTTTAAGTCTGGAGGAGTCCCGAGTTACTGATTGTTGCCCTCCAGGAACAGCTTTTTATTCCCTTTTCTCATGTCTCCAATAAGTCCAGAGGAGATTCGAGTTTTTGTTCCATTCTCGCGACTCCAATATTTCCGAAGGAGTCCAGAGTCACTGATTCCTGGCCTCTAGGAACAATTCTTTATTCCCTCTTCTCATGTCTCCTTTAAGTCCAGAGGAGATTCGAGTTTTTGTCCTTTTCTCGCGACTCCTTTCGGTCCGGAGGAGTCTTGCGTTGTCGACTCTTGGCCTCTAGGAACATCTCTTTACCCCTTTTCTCGTGTCTCCTTTACGTCCGGAGGAGATTCGAATTTTGTCTCTTTCTCGCGACTCCTTTATGTCCGGAGGAGTCCCGAGTTGCTGATTACTATCCTCCAGGAAAAGCTCATTATCCCTTTTCACATGTCTCCTTTTAGTCCGGAGGAGATTCGATTTTTGTCCCTTTCTCGCGACTCCTCTAAGTCCAGAGGAATGGTGCTATTCATGGAGGCAAGGAATCTGCGATTCAGGACTCCTCTGGACTTAGAGGAGTCCTGAATCGCAGATTCCTTGCCTCCATGAATAGCACCATATCCCTTTCCTCAAGTCTCCTTTAGTTTCGGAAGAGATTCGAGTTTTGCACCTTTCTCGTGACTCCTCTAAGTCTGTAGGAGTCCCGTGTCGCAGATTCTTGACCTCCAAGAACAGCTCTTTATCTGTTTTCTTGTGTCTCCTTTAAGTCCGGAGGAGATTCGAGTTTTGTCCCTTTCTCATGACTCCTACAATTCCAGAGGAATCCCGAGTTGCTTGTTCCTGGACTCACAGAACAACTCTTTGTCCCTTTTCTCGTGTCTCCTTTAAGTCTAGAGGAGATTCGAGTTTTGTCCCTTTCCCGCGACTCCTTTACGTCTGGAGGAGTCCCGAGTCGCTGATTCCTGGCATCCTAGAACAACTTCATATTCCTCTTCTCGTGTCTCCTTTAAGTATAGAGGAGATTTGAGTTTTGTCCCATTCCCGCAACTCCTTTATGTTTGGAGGAGTCCTGAATCGCTGATTCTTGGCCTCTAGGAATAGTTCATTATTTCCTTTTCTCGTGTCTCCTTTAAGTTCGGAGGAGATTTGAGTTTTGTTCCTTTCTCGCGACTCCTTCAAATCTGGAAGAGTCCGGAGTCACTGATTCCTAGTCTCCAGGAACAACTTTTTATTCCCTTTTCTCGTGTCTCCTTTAAGTCCGGAGGAGATTTGAGTTTTGTCCCTTTCTCGCGATTCCTTCAAGTCTGGAGGAGCCACAAGTCGCTGATTCCTGTCCTCCTAGTGCAGGCTTTTATACCTCTTCTCGTGTCTCCTTTTAGTCCAAATGAGATTCGAGTTGTGTCCCATTCTTGCAACTCCTTTTAGTCCATCAGAGTCTAGAATCGCTGATTCTTGGTCTCCTAGAATAGTTCTTTATTTCCTTTTCTCGGGTCTCAACTAAGTCCGGAGGAGATTCAAGTTTTGTCCCTTTCTCGCGACTCCTTTAAGTATGGAAGAGTCCCGAGTCGCTGATTCCGGGCCTCCTAGAACAGTTCTTTATTTCCTATTCTCGTTACTCCTTTAAGTCTAGAGGAGATTCGTGTTTTGTCCCTTTCACGCGACTCCATTAAGTCTGAAGGAGTCCCGAGTTGCTAATTCCAGGCCTCCAAGAACTGCCTTTTATTCCATTTTCTCGTGTCTCCTTTAGCTCAGTAGGAGATTCGAGCTTTTGTCCCTTTCTCGCGACACCTTTAATTCTAGAGGAGTCCTGAGTCGTTGATTCATGGCCTCCAGGAACAGTTCCTTATTCCCTTTTCCAGTGTCTCCATTAAGTCTGGAGGAGATTTGAGTTTTTGTCCCATTCTCGCGACTCCTTTAGGTTCGGAGGAGTCCAGCATCGCCGATTCCTGGCCTTTAGGAACATCTCTTTATCCCTTTTCTCATGTCTCCTTTAAGTCCGAAGGAGATTCGTATTTTGTCACTTTCTCATGACTCCTATAAGTCCGGAGGAGTCTAGTGTCGGTGATTCCTATCCTCTAGGAACATCTTTTTATTCCCTTTTCTCGTGTCTCCTTTAAGTCCAAAGGAGATTCGAGTTTTTGTCACATTCTCGCGACTCCTTTAAGTCCGAGGCGTCCTGAGTCACTGATTCCTGCCCTGCAGGAATAGTTGTTTATTTCTTTTTCTCTAGTCCCCTTTAGGTCCGGAGGAGATTCGAGTTTTCTCTCTTTCTCGTGACTCCTTTATGTCCGGAGGTGTCCCGAGTCGCTGATTCCTGGGCTTCAGGAACAACTCTTTATCACTTTTCTCGGTTCTCCTTTATGTCCGGAGGAGATTCGAGTTTTGTCCCTTTCTCGCGACTCCATTATGTCTGGAGGAGTCCCGATCACTGATTCTGGGCCACCAGGAACTATTCTTTATTTCCTTTTCTCGTGTTTCCTTTAAGTCCTGAGGATATTCGAGTTTTTGTCCCTTTCTCGTGACTCCTTTATGTTCGGAGGAGTCAAGAGTCGTTGATTCTAGACCTCCAGGAACAGTTCTTTATTCTATTTTCTTGTGTCACCTTTAAGTCTAGAGGAGATTCGAGTTTCGTCCCGTTCTCGCGACTCCTTAATGTCTGGAGGAGTCCTGAGTCGCTGATTCCTAACCTCCGCGAACAGCTTCTTATTCCCTTTTCTCATGTCTCCTTTAAGTCTGGAGGAGATTCAAGTATTTGTCACATTCTCGCGACTCCTTTATGTCAAGAGGAGTCCTGAATTGCTGATTCCTGGCTTCCAGGAAAAGCTCTTTATTCCTTTTACTCGTGTCTCCTTTAAGTCCGAAGGAGTCCAGAGTTACTGATTCTTGCCCTCCAGGAACAGCTTTTTATTCCCTTTTCTCATGTCTCCAATAAGTCCAGAGGAGATTCGAGTTTTTGTCTCATTCTCGCGACTCCAATATTTCCGGAGGAGTCCAGAGTCATTGATTCCTGGCTTCCAAGAACAATTCTTTATTCTCTCTTCTCGTGTCTCCTTTAAGTCTAGAGGAGATTCGAGTTTTTATCCTTTTCTCGCGACTCCTTTCGGTCCGGAGGAGTCTAGCGTTGCAGATTCCTGGCCTCTAGGAACAACTCTTTACCCCTTTTCTCATGTCTCCTTTACGTCCGGAGGAGATTCGAATTTTGTCTCTTTCTCGCGACTCCTTTAAGTCGAGAGGCGTCCCGAGTCGCTGATTACTATCCTCCAGGAAAAGCTCATTATCCCTGTTCGCGTGTCTCCTTTTAGTCCAGAGGAGATTCGATTTTTGTCCCTTTCTTGCGACTCCTCTAAGTCCAGAGGAGTCCTGAATCGCAGATTCCTTGCCTCCAAGAATAGCACCTTATCCCTTTTCTCAAGTCTCCTTTAATTTCGGAGGAGATTCGAGTTTTGCACCTTTCTCGTAACTCTTCTAAGTCTGTAGGAGTCCCGTGTCACAGATTCTTGGCCTCAAGAACAAATCTTTATCTCTTCTCTCATGTCTCCTTTATGTCTGGAAGAGATTTGAGTTTTTTCCCTTTCCCGCGACTCCTTTACGTCTGGAGGAGTCCCGAGTCGTTGATTCCTGGCCTCCTAGAACAACTTCTTATTCCTCTTCTCGTGTCTCCTTTAAGTCTAGAGGAAATTTGAGTTTTGTCCCATTCTCGCAACTCCTTTAAGTTTGGAGGAGTCCTGAATCGCTGATTCTTGGCTACTAGGAATAGTTCTTTATTTCCTTTTCTCGTGTCTCCATTAAGTTCAGAGGAGATTTGAGTTTTGTTCCTTTCTCGCGACTCCTTTAAATCTGGAGGAGTCCAGAGTCGCTGATTCCTAGCCTCCAGGAACAACTTCTTATTCCCTTTTCTCGTGTCTCCTTTAAGTCTGGAGGAGATTCAAGTTTTGCCCCTTTCTCGCGATTCCTTTATGTCTGGAGGAGTCCCGAGTCGTTGATTCCTGTCCTCCTAGTGCAGCTTTTTTTACCTCTTCTCGTGTCTCCATTTAGTCCAAATGAGATTCGTGTTTTGTCCCATTCTCGCAACTCCTTTTAGTCTAGAGGAGTCTAGAATCGCTGATTCTTCAAGAATAGTTCTTTATTTCCTTTTCTCGGGTCTCAACTAAGTCCGGAGGAGATTCAAGTTTTGTTCCTTTCTCGTAACTCCTTTAAGATCGTAGGAGTCCCGTGTCGTTGATTCGTGGCCTCCAGGAACAGCTCCTTATCTCTTTACTAGTGTCTCCTTTAAGTCCTGAGGAGATACGAGTTTTGTTCCTTTCTCGCAACTCTTTTAAGTCCAAAGGAGTCCCGTGTTGCTGATTCTTGCCCCCCAAAACAGCTTTTTATTCCCATTTCTCGTGTCTCCAATAGGTCTGGAGGAGATTCGAGTTTTTGTCCTTTTCTTGCGACTCCTACAATTCTGGAGGATTCCAGAGTCGCTGATTCCTGGCCTCCAGGAACAATTCTTTTTTTCCTTTTCTTGTGTCTCCTTTAAGTACGGAGGAGATTCAAGTTTTAGTCAAGTTCTCGCGACTCCTTTAGGTCCGGAGGAGTCCTGCGTTGCAGATTCCTAGCCTCTAGGAACATCTCCTTATCCCTTTTCTCGTGTCTCCTTTACGTCCGGTGGAGATTCGAATTTTGTCTCCTTCTCACGACACCTTTAAGTCCAGAGGAGTCCCGAGTCGCTAATTACTATCCTCCAGGAACAACTCCTTATCCCTTTTCTCGTGTCTCCTTTAAGTCTAGAGAAGATTCGAGTTTTGTCCCTTTCTCGTGTCTCCTTTAAGTCTAGAGAAGATTCGAGTTTTGTCCCTTTCTCGTGACTCCTTTAAGTACGGAAGAGTCCTGAATCGCTGATTCCTTGCCTCCTAGAACTGCACCTTATCCCCTTTCTCAAGTCTCCATTAAGTTCGGAGGAGATTCGAGTTTTGTCCCTTTCTCGTGACTCCTCAAAGTCCGTAGGAGTCCCGTGTCGCTGATTCGTGGCCTCCAGGAATAGCTCTTTATCTCTTTTCTCGTGTCTCCTTTAAGTCCAGAGGAGATTCAAGTTTTGTCCCTTTCTCGCAACTCCTTTAAGTCCGGAGGAGTCCCGTGTTGATCATTCCTGCCCTCTAGAATAGCTTTTTTTTTCCATTTTCGTGTATCCAATAAGTCTAGAGGTGATTCAAGTTTTTGTCCCTTTCCCGCGACTCCTATGATTCCGGAGGAGTCCAGATTCGCCGATTCCTGGCCTCCAGGAACAATTCTTTTTCCCTTTTCTCATGTCTCCTTTAAGTCCGTAGGAGATTCAAGTTTCATCCTTTTCTCGCGACTCCTTTAGGTCTGGAGGAGTCCAGCGTCACAGATTCCTAGCCTCTAGGAACATTTCTTTATCCCTTTTCTCGTGTCTCCTTTACGTCCGGAGGAGATTCAAATTTTGTCTCCTTCTCGCGACTCCTTTAAGTCCGGAGGACTCCTGAGTCGCTAATTACTAGCCTCCAGGAACAACTCTTTATCCCTTTTCTCTTGTCTCCTTTAAGTGCGGAGGAGATTCGAGTTTTGTCCCATTGTCGCGACTCCTTTAAGTACGGAGAGTCCCGAATCGCTGATTCCTTGCCTCCAAGAACAGCACCTTATCCCTTTTCTCGTGTCTCCTTTTAGTTTGGAGGAGAATCATGTTTTGTCCCTTTCTCGCGACTCATTTAATTTCGAAGGAGTTTTGAGTCGCTGCGTCCTAGCTTCATGGAACAACACTTTGTCCCTTTTCTCGTGTCTCCTTTAATTCTGGAGGGGATACGAGTTTTGTCCCTTTCTCGCGACTCCTTTAAGTCCGAAGGAGTCCCGAGTCGCTGATTCCGTGCCTCCTAGAGCAGCTTTTTATTCCTCTACTCGTGTCTCCTTTAATTCCAGAGGAGATTCGAGTTTTGTCCCATTCTCGCAACTCCTTTTAGTCCAGAGGAGTCTAGAATCTCTGATTCTTGGTCTCCTGAAACAGTTCTTTATTTCCTTTTCTCGTGTCTCCATTTTGTCCTGAGGAGATTCAAATTTTGTCCCTTTCTCGCAACTCCATTAAGTCCGTAGGAGTCCTGTGATGCTGATTCCTGGCATCTAGGAACAGATCTTTATCTCTTTTCTCGTGTCTCCTTTAAGTCTGGAGGAGATTCCAGTTTTGTCCCTTTCTCGTGACTCCTATAATTCTAGAGGAATCCCGAGTTGCTTGTTCCTGGACTCACGAAACAACTCTTTGTCCCTTTTCTTGTGTCTCCTTTAAGTATGGAGGAGATTCGAGTTTTTTCCCTTTCCCGCGACTCCTTTAAGTCCAGAGGAGTCTCGAGTCGCTTATTCTTGGCCTCCTAGAACAACTTTTTATTCCTCTTCTCGTGTCTTCGTTAAGTGTAGAGGAGATTTGAGTTTTGTCCCATTCTCGCAACTCCTTTAAGTTTGGAGGTGTCCTGAATCACTGATTCGTGGCCTCTAGGAACAGCTCCGTATTTCTATTCTTGTGTCTCCTTTAAGTCCAGTGGAGATTCGAGTTTTGTCCCTTTCTCGCAACTCCTTTAAGTCCAAAGATGTCCCGTGTTGCTGATTCCTGCCCCCCAGAACAGCTTTTTATTCCCATTTCTCGTGTCTCCAATAAGTCTAGAGGAGATTCGAGTTCTTTTCCCCTTCTTGCGACTCCTTTAAGTCTGGAGGAGTCCCGAGTCGCTAATAACTAGCCTCCAGGAACAACTCTTTATCCCTTTTCTCGTGTCTCCTTTAAGTTCGGAGGAGATTCGAGTTTTGTCCCTTTCTCGCGACACATTTAAGTACGAAGGAGTCCCAAATCGCTGATTCCTTGCCTCCAAGAACACACCTTGTCCCTTTTCTCAAGTCTCCTCTAAGTTCAGAGGAGATTCGAGTTTTGTCCCTTTCTCGCAACTCCTTTTTATTTCCGGAGGAGTCCCCTGTTGCGGATTCCTGCCCTCCTGAACAGCTTTTTATTTCCATTTCTCGTGTCTCCAATAAGTATGGAGGAGATTCAAGTTTTTGTCCCTTTCTCGCGACTCCTATAATTCCGGAGGAGTCTAGAGTTGCTGATTCCTGGCCTCCAGGAACAAATCTTTTTTCCCTTTTCTCGTGTCTCCTTTAAGTCCGGAAGAGGTTCAAGTTTTCGTCCTTTTCTCGCAACTCCTTTAGGTTCGGTGGAGTCCTGTGACCTAGATTCCTGGCCTCTAGGAACATCTGTTTATCCCTTTTCTCATGTCTCCTTTAAGTCCACAGGAGATTCGAGTTTTGTCCCTTTCTTATGACTCCATTAAGTACGTAGGAGTCTCGTATCGCTGATTCCTTGCCTCCAAGAACAGCACTTTATCCCTTTTCTCAAGTCTCCGTTATGTCCAGAGGAGACTTGAGTTTTGTCCCTTTCTCGCGACTCCTCTAAGTCCATAGGAGTCCCGTGTCGCATATTCTTAGCCTCCAGGAACAACTCTTTAACTCTTTTCTCGTGTCTCCTTTTAGTCCAGAGGAGAATCGAGTTTTGTCCCTTTCTCGCGACTCCTTTAATTCCGGAGGAGTCCCGAGTCGCTGCTTCCTTGCTTCAGGGAACAACATTTTGTCCCTTTTCTCGTGTCGCCTTTAAGTCTGGAGGGGATTCGTGTTTTGTCCATTTCTCACGACTCCTTTAAGTCCAGACGAGTCCCGAGTCGCTGATTCCTGGACTCCTAGAGCAGCTTTTTATTCCTCTTCTCATGTCTCCTTTACGTGCTGAGGAGATTCAAGTTTTGTCCCATTCTCGCAACTCCTTTCAGTCAGGAGGAGTCCAGAATCGCTGATTCTTGGTCTCCGGAAACAATTCTTTATTTCCTTTTCTCGTGTCTCCTTTAGGTCCAAAGGAGATTCAAGTTTTGTCCCTTTCTCGCGACTCCTTTCAGTCCGTAGGAGTCCTGTGTCACTATTTCCTGGCCTCCAGGAACAGCTCCTTATCTCTTTTCTCGTGTCTCCTTTAAGTCTAGAGGAGATTTGAGTTTTGTCCCTTTCTCGTGACTCCTTTAATTCCAGTGGAATCCCGAGTTGCTTGTTTCTGGACTCATGATACAACTCATTGTCCCTTTTCTCGTGTCTCCTTTAAGTCTGGAGGAGATTCGAGTTTTGTCCCTTTCCTGCAACTCCTTTAAGTCCGAAGGAGTCCTGAGTCGCTGATTGCTAGCCACCTGGAACAATTTTTTATTCCTCTTCTCGTGTCTCCTTTAAGTCCCGAGGAGATTTGAGTTTTGTCCCATTCTCTCAACTCCTTTAAGTTTGGAGGATTCCTGAATTGCTGATTCTTGGCCTCTAGGAATAGTTCTTTATTTCCGTTTCTCGTTTCTCCTTTAAGTTCGGAGGAAATTTGATTTTTGTTCCTTTCTCGCGACTCCTTTAAATCCAAAGGAGTCTGGAGTCGCTGATTCCTAGCTTCCTGGAACAACTTTTTATTCCCTTTTCTCGTGTCTCCTTTAAGTCTGGAGGAGATTCGAGTTTTTGTCACTTTCTCGTGACTCCTTTAAGTCTAGAGGAGTCATGAGTCATTGATTCCTAGCATCCAGGAATAGTTGTTTATTCCTTTTTCTCGTGTCTCCCTTAGGTCCGGAGGAGATTCGAGTTTTGTCCCTTTCTCGCAACTCCTTTAAGTCCGGAGGAGTCTCGAGTCGTTTATTACTGGCCTCCAGGAACAGCTCTTTGTTCCTTTTTCTTGTGTCTCCTTTTGGTATGGAGAAGATTTGAGTTTTGTCCCTTTCTCACGACTCCTTAATTCCAGTGGAGACCCGAGTCACTGATTCCTAGCCTCCTTGAACAACTTTTTATTCCTTTTCTCGTGTCTCCTTTTAGTCCAGAAGAGATTTGAGTTTTGTCCAATTCACGCAATTCCTTTAGGTCCAGTGGAGTCCTAAATTGCAGAGTCTTGGCCTCTAGGAACAATTTCTTATTTCCTTTTCTCGTGTCTCCTTTAAGTTTGGAGGAGGTTCGAGTTTTGTTCCTTTCTCGCGTCTCTTTTAAGTTAGGAGGAGTCCCGAGTCGCAGATTCGTAGCCTACAGGAACAACTTTTTATTCCCTTTTCTCTTGTCTCCTTTAAGTCTAGAGGAGATTCGAGTTTTTGTCACTTTCTCACGACTCCTTTAAGTCTAGAGGAGTGTTGAGTCACAGGTTCCTGGCCTCCAGTAATAGTTGTTTATTCCTTTTTCTCGTGTCTCCTTTAGGTCCAGAAGAGATTCTAGTTTTGTCCCTTTCTCGTGACTCCTTTAAGTCCGGAGGAGTCTCGAGTCGTTGATTCATGGTCCCCTAGAACAACTCTTTGTCCCTTTTTCTCGTGTCGCCGTTAGGACTGGAGGAGACTCAACTTTTGTCCCTTTCATGCGACTCGTTTATGTCCAGGGAAGTCCCGAGTCGCTGATTCCTGGACTCGAGGAACTATTTTTTATTCCTCTACTTGAATCTCCATTAAGTCTGGAGGAGATTCATGTTTTACCCATTTCTTATGACTCCTTTAAGTCCAGAGGAGTCCCGAGTCGTTGATTCCTGGCCTCTAGAACAACTCCTTATCTCTTTTCTCATGTCTCCTTTATGTCCAAAGGAGATTCGAGTTTTGTTCGTTTCTCGCAACTCCTTTAAGTCTGGCGGAGTCCCGAGTCATTGATTCCTGGCCTCTAGGAACAACTTTATATTCTGCTTCTCGTGTCACTGTTAAGTTTAGAGGAGATTCAAGTTTTGTCCCTTTCTCGCAACTCCTTTGAGTCCGGAGGAGATTGGAGTTTGGTTCCTTTCTCGTGACTCCTTTAAGTCTGGCGGAGCCCCGAGTCGCTGATTCCTAACCTCCGGGAACAACTTCTTATTCCCTTTTCTCGTGTCTCCTTTAAGTTCGGATGAGATTCGAGTATTTGTCACTTTCTCGCGACTCCTTTAAGTCAGGAGGAGTCTCGAGTTGCTGATTCCTGGCCTCCAGGAATAGCTCTCTATTCCTTTTACTCGTGTCTCCTTTAAGTCCGGAGGAGATTCGAGTTTTGTCTCTTTCTCGCGACTCCTTTAAGTCCTGAGGAGTCCAGAGTTACTGATTCTTGCCCTCCAGGAACAACTTTTTATTCCCTTTTCTCGTGTCTCCAATAAGTCCAGAGGAGATTCGAGTTTTTGTCCCATTCTCGCGACTCCAATATTTCCGGAGGAGTCCTGAGTTGCTGATTCCTGGCCTCTAGGAACAATTCTTTATTCCCTCTTCTCGTGTCTCCTTTAAGTCCAGAGGAGATTCGAGTTTTTGTCCTTTTCTCGCGTCTCATTTCGGTTCGAAGGAGTCTTGCGTTGCAGATTCCTGGCCTCTAGGAACATCTCTTTACCCCTTTTCTCGTGTATCCTTTACGTCCGGAGGAGATTCAAATTTTGTCTCTTTCTCACGATTCCTTTAAGTCCGGAGGAGTCCCGAGTCGCTGATTACTAGCCTCCAGGAAGAGCTCTTTATCCCTTTTCTCGTGTCTCCTTTTAGTCCGGAGGTGATTCAATTTTTGTCCCTTTCTCGCGACTCCTCAAAGTCCGGAGGAGTCCTGAATTGCTGATTCCTTGCCTCCAAGAACATCACCTTATCCCATTTCTCAAGTCTCCTTTAATTTCGGAGGAGATTCGAGTTTTGCCCCTTTCTCGCGACTCCTCTAAGTCTGTAGGAGTCCCGTGTCGCTGATTCTTGGCCTCCAAGAACAGCTCTTTATCTCTTTTCTCGTGTCTCCTTTAAGTCTGGAGGCGATTCGAGTTTTGTCCTTTTCTCATGACTCCTATAATTCCAGAGGAATCCCGAGTTGCTTGTTCCGGGACTCACGGAACAACACTTGGTCCCTTTTCTCGTGTCTCATTTATATCTGGAGGATATTCGAGTTTTGTCCCTTTCCCACAACTCCTTTAAGTCTAGAGGAGTCCCGAGTCGCCGATTCCTGGCCGCCTAGAACAACTTTTTATTCCTCTTCTCGTGTCTCCTTTAAGTCTAGAAGTGATTTGAGTTTTGTCCCATTCTCGCAACTCCTTTAAGTTTGGAGGAGTCCTGAATCACTGATTCTTGGCCTCCAGGAATAGTTCTTTATTTCATTTTCGCATGTCTCCTTTAAGTTTGGAGGGGATTTGAGTTTTGTTCCTTTCTCGCGACTCCTTTAAATTCGGTGGAGTCCAAAGTTGCTGATTCCAACCCTCCTATAACAAATTTTTATTCCCTTTTCTCGTGTCTCCTTTAAGTCCGGAGGAGATTCGAGTTTTGACCCTTTCTCGCGACTCCATCAAGTCCGGAGGAGTCCCGAGTCGCTGATTCCTGTCCTCCTAGTGCAGCTTTTTATACCTCTTCTCTTGTCTCCTTTTAGTACAAAGGAGATTCGAGTTTTGTCCCATTCTCGCAACTCTTTTTAGTCTAGAGGAGTCTAGAATCGCTGATTCTTGGTCTCCTAGAATAGTTCTTTATTTCCTTTTCTCGGGTCTCAACTAAGTCTAGAGGAGATTCAAGTTTTGTCCCTTTCTCGCAACTCCATTAAGTCCGTAGGTGTCCCGTGTCGCTGATTCGTTTCCTCCAGGAACAACTCATTATCTCTTTTCTCGTGTCTTCTTTAAGTCCAGAGGAGATTCGAGTTTTGTCCCTTTCTCGCAACTCCTTTAAGTCCGGAGGAGTCCCGTGTTGCTGATTCCTGCCCTCCAAAATAGCTTTTTATTCCCATTTGTCTTGTCTCCAATAAGTCTGGAGGAGATTCGAGTTTTTGTCCCTTTCTTGCGACTCCTACAATTCTGGAGGAGTTCAAAGTCGCTGATTCCTGGCCGTCAGGAATAATTCATTTTTCCCTTTTCTTGTGTATCCTTTAAGTTTGGAGGAGATTCGAGTTTACGTCAAGTTGTCGCGACTCCATTAGGTCCGAAGGATTCCTGTGTCGCAGATTCCTAGCCTCTAGGAACATTTCTTTATCCCTTTTCTCGTGTCTCCTTTACGTCCGAAGGAGATTCGAATTTTGTCCCTTTCTCGTGACTCCTTTAAGTCTGGAGGACTCCCGAGTCGCTAATTACTAGCCTCCAGGAACAACTCTTTATCCCTTTTCTCATGTCTCCGTTAAGTCCGGAGGAGATTCGAGTTTTGTCCCATTGTTGCGACTCCTTTAAGTATGGAGGAGTCCTGAATCGCTGATTCCTTGCCTCCAAGAACAGTACCTTATCCCTTTTCTCGTGTCTCCTTTTAGTTTGGAGGAGAATTGAGTTTTGTCCCTTTCTCACAACTCCTTTAATTCAGGAGGAGTCCCGAGTCACTGCTTCCTAGCTTCTTGGAACAATACTTTGTGCCTTTTCTCATGTGTCCTTTAATTCTGGAGGGGATACGGGTTTTGTCCCTTCTCGCGACTCCTTTAAGACCAGAGGAGACCCGAGTCGCTGATTCCTAGCCTCTTGGAAAAACTTTTTATTCCTTTTCTCGTGTCTCCTTTTAGTCCAGAAGAGATTCGAGTTTTGTCTAATTCACGCAATTCCTTTAGGTCCGGTGGAGTCCTAAATTGTTGATTCTTGGCCTCTATTAACAGTTCTTTATTTCCTTTTCTCGTGTCTCCTTTAAGTCCGGAGGAGGTTCGAGTTTTGTTCCTTTCTTGTGACTCATTTAAGTCAGGAGGAGTCCCGAGTCGCAGATTCGTAACCTACAGGAACAACTTTTTTTTCCCTTTTCTCGTGTCTCCTTTAAGTCCAGAGGAGATTCGAGTTTTTGTTACTTTCTCGTGACTCCTTTATGTCCAGAGGAGTGCTGAGTCACAGATTCCTGGCCTCTAGTAATTGTTGTTTATTCCTTTTTCTCGTGTCTCCTTTAGGTCCAGAAGTGATTCTAGTTTTGTCCCTTTCTCGTGACTCCTTTATGTCCGAAGGAGTCTCGAGTCATTGATTCTTGGTCCCCTGGAACAACTCTTTGTCCCTTTTTCTCGTGTCTCCTTTAGGTCCAGAGGTGATTCAACTTTTGTCCCTTTCTCGCGACTTGTTTAAGTCCGGGGGAGTCCCGAGTCGCTGATTCCTGGCCTCGAGGAACTATTTTTTATTCCTCTACTTGAATCTCCATTAAGTCTGGAGGAGATTCAAGTTTTGCCCATTTCTTATGACTCCTTTAAGTCCGGAGGAGTCCCGAGTCACTGATTCCTGGTCTCTAGGAACAACTCTTTATCTCTTTTCTCGTGTCTCCTTTATGTCGAAAGGAGATTTGAGTTTTGTCCCTTTCTCGCGACTCCTTTAAGTTCGGCAGAGTCCCTAGTCGTTGATTCCTGGCCTATAGGAACAGCTTTATATTCCACTTCTCGTGTCACCGTTAAGTCTAGAGGAGATTCGAGTTTTGTCACTTTCTCGCAACTCCTTTGAGTCCGAAGGAGATTGGAGTTTTGTTCCTTTCTCGTGACTCCTTTAAGTTCGGAGGAGCCCCGAGTCGCCGATTCCTAACCTCCAGGAACAGCTTCATATTCCCTTTTCTCGTGTCTCCTTTAAGTCCAGAGGAGATTCGAGTATTTGTCACTTTCTCGCGACTCCTTTAAGTCAGGAGGAGTCCTGAGTTGCTGATTCCTGGCCTCCAGGAATAGCTCTCTATTCCTTTTACTCGTGTCTCCTTTAAGTCTGGAGGAGATTAGAGTTTTGTCCCTTTCTCGCGACTCCTTTAAGTCCGGAGGAGTCCAGAGTTACTGATTCTTGCCCTCCAGGAACAACTTTTTATTCCCTTTTCTCGAGTCTCCATTAAGTCCAGAGGAGATTCAAGTTTTTGTCCCATTCTCGCGACTCCAATATTTTCGGAGTAGTCCTGAGTCGCTGATTCCTGGCCTCTAGGAACAATTCTTTATTCCCTCTTCTCGTGTCTCCTTTAAGTCCAGAGGAGATACGAGTTTTTGTCATTTTCTCGCGACTCCTTTCGGTTCAGAGGAGTCTTGAGTTGCAGATTCCTGGCCTCTAGGAACATCTTTTTGCCCCTTTTCTCATGTCTCCTTTACGTCCGGAGGAGATTCAAAATTTGTCTCTTTCTCACGATTCCTTTAAGTCCGGAGGAGTCTCGAGTCGCTGATTACTAGCCTCCAGGAAAAGCTCTTTATCCCTTTTCTTGTGTCTCCTTTTAGTTCGGAGGAGATTCAATTTTTGTCCCTTTCTCGCGACTCCTCTATGTCTGAAGGAGTCCTGAATCGCTGATTCCTTACCTCCAAGAACATTACCTTACCCCTTTTCTCAAGTCTCCTTTAATTTTGGATGAGATTCGAGTTTTGCCCCTTTCTTGCGACTCCTCTAAGTCTGTAGGAGTCTCATGTCGCTGATTCTTGGCCTCCAAGAACAGCTCTTTATCTCTTTTCTCGTGTCTCCTTTAAGTCCGGAGGAGATTCTAGTTTTGTCCCTTTCTCATGACTCCTATAATTCCGGAGGAATCCCGAGTTGCTTGTTCCTGGACTCACGGAACAACACTTTGTCCCTTTTCTCGTGTCTCATTTAAGTTTGGAGGAGATTCGAGTTTTGTCCCTTTCCCGCGATTCCTTTAAGTCTGGAGGAGTCTCGAGTCGCCGATTCCTGGCCGCCTAGAACAACTTCTTATTCCTCTTCTCGTGTCTCCTTTAAGTCTAGAGGTGATTTGAGTTTTGTCCCATTCTCGCAACTCGTTTAAGTTTGGAGGAGTCCTGAATCGCTGATTCTTGGCCTCTAGGAATAGTTCTTTATTTCCTTTTCTCGTGTCTCCTTTAAGTTTGAAGGAGATTTGAGTTTTGTTCCTTTCTCGTGACTCCTTTAAATTCGGAGGAGTCCAGAGTCGCTGATTCCAAGCCTCCTGTAACAACTTTTTATTCCATTTTCTCGTGTCTCCTTTAAGTCCGGAGGAGATTCGAGTTTTGTTGCATTCTCGCGACTCCATCAAGTCCGGAGGAGTCCCGAGTCGCTGATTCCTGTCCTCCTAGTGCAGCTTTTTATACCTCTTCTCTTGTCTCCTTTTAGTCCAAAGGAGATTCGAGTTTTGTCCCATTCTCACAACTCCTTTTAGTCTAGAGGAGTCTAGAATCGTTGATTCTTGGTCTCCTAGAATAGTTCTTTATTTCCTTTTCTCGGGTCTCAACTAAGTCCGGAGGAGATTCAAGTTTTGTCCCTTTCTCGCAACTCCTTTAAGTTCGTAGGAGTCACGTGTCGCTGATTCGTGGCCTTTAGGAACAGCTACTTATCTCTTTTCTCGTGTCTTCATTAAGTCCAAAGGAGATTCGAGTTTTGTCCCTTTCTCGCAACTCCTTTAAGTCCGGAGGAGTCCCGTGTTGCTGATTCCTACCCTCCAAAACAGCCTTTTATTCCCATTTCTCTTGTCTCCAATAAGTCTGGAGGTGATTCGAGTTTTTGTCCCTTTCTTGCGACTCCTACAATTCTGGAGGAGTTCAAAGTTGCTGATTCCTGGCTATAAGGAACAATTCATTTTTCCCATTTCTCGTGTATCCTTTAAGTCTGGAGGAGATTCAAGTTTACGTCAAGTTGTCGCGACTCCATTAGGTCCGAAGGATTCCTGTGTCGCAGATTCCTAGCCTCTAGGAACATTTTATTATCCCTTTTCTGGTGTCTCCTTTACGTCCAGAGGAGATTCGAATTTTGTCTCTTTCTCGTGACTCCTTTAAGTCTGGAGGACTCCCGAGTCACTAATTACTAGCCTCTAGGAACAACTCTTTATTCCTTTTCTCGTGTCTCCTTTAAGTCCAGAGGAGATTCGAGTTTTGCCCATTGTTGCGACTCCTTTAAGTACAGAGGAGTCCTGAATCGCTGATTCCTTGCCTCCAAAAACAGCACCTTATCCCTTTTCTCGTGTCTCTTTTTAGTTTGGAGGAGAATCGAGTTTTGTCCCTTTCTCGTGACTCCTTTAATTCCGGAGGAGTCCTGAGTCGCAGCTTCCTAGCTTCATGGAACAACACTTTGTCCCTTTTCTTGTGTCTCCTTTAATTCTGGAGGCGATACGAGTTTTGTCTCTTTCTCGCGACTCTTTTAAGACTAGAGGAGACTCGAGTCGCTGATTCCTAGCCTCCTGGAACAACTTTTTATTCCTTTTCTCGTGTCTCCTTTTAGTCCAGAACAGATTTGAGTTTTGTCCAATTCACGCAATTCCTTTAGGTCCGGTGGAGTACTAAATTGCTGATTCTTGGCCTATAGGAATAGTTCTTTATTTCCTTTTCTTGTGTCTCCTTTAAGTCCGGAGGAGGTTCGAGTTTTGTTCCTTTCTCGTGACTCTTTTAAGTCAGGAGGAGTCCCGAGTCGTAGATTCGTAACCTACAGGAACAACTTTTTATTCCCTTTTCTCGTGTCTCCTTTAAGTCCAGAGGAGATTCAAGTTTTTTTCACTTTCTTGCGACTCCTTTAAGTCCAGAGGAGTGCTGAGTCACAGATTCCTGGCCACCAGTAATAGTTGATTATTCCTTTTTCTCGTGTCTCCTTTAGGTGCAGAAGAGATTCTTGTTTTGTCCCTTTCTCGTGACTCCTTTAAGTACGAGGAGTCTCGAGTCGTTGATTCTTGGTCCCCAGGAACAACTCTTTGTCCCTTTTTCTCATGTCTCCTTTAGGTCCAGAGGAGAATCAACTTTTGTCCCTTTCTTGTGACTCGTTTAAGTCCGGGGGTGTCCCGAGTCACTGATTCATGGCCTCGAGGAACTATTTTTTATTCCTCTACTTGAATCTCCATTAAGTCTGGAGGAGATTCAAGTTTTGCCCATTTCTAATGACTCCTTTAAGACTGAAGGAGTCCCGAGTCGCTGATTCCTGGTCTCTAGGAACAACTCTTTATCTCTTTTCTCGTGTCTCCTTTATGTCCATAGGAGATTCGAGTTTTGTCCCTTTCTTGTGACTCCTTTAAGTCCGGAGGAGCCCCGAGTCGCTGATTCCTATCCTCTGAGAACAGCTTCTTATTCCCTTTTCTCGTGTCTCCTTTAAGTCTGGAGGAGATTCGAGTATTTGTCACTTTCTCGCGACTCCTTTAAGTCAGGAGGAGTCCTGAGTTGCTGATTCCTAGCCTCCAAGAATAGCTCTTTATTACTTTTACTCGTGTCTCCTTTAAGTCCGGAGGAGATTCGAGTTTTGTCTCTTTCTCGCGACTCCTTTAAGTCCGGAGGAGTCCAGAGTTACTGATTCTTGCCCTCCAGGAACAACTTTTTATTCCCTTTTCTCGTGTCTCCAATAAGTCCAGAGGAGATTCGAGTTTTTGTCCCATTCTCGCGACTTCAATATTTCTGGAGGAGTCCTGAGTCGCTGATTCCTGGCCTCTAGGAACAATTCTTTATTCCCTCTTCTCGTGTCTCCTTTAAGTCCAAAGGAGATTCGAGTTTTTGTCCTTTTCTCGTGACTCCTTTCAGTCCGGAGGAGTCTTGCGTTGTAGATTCCTAGCCTCTAGGAACATCTCTTTACCCCTTTTCTCATGTCTCCTTTACGTCTGAAGGAGATTCGAATTTTGTCTCTTTCTCACGATTCCTTTAAGTCCCGAGTCGCTGAGTTTTGTCCAATTCATTCCATTCCTTTAGGTCCGGTGGAGTCCTAAATTGCTGATTCTTGGCCTCTAGGAACAGTTCTTTATTTCCTTTTCTCGTGTCTCCTTTAAGTCCAGAGGAGGTTCGAGTTTTGTTCCTTTCTCGCGACTCCTTTAAGTCCGTAGGAGTCCTGTGTCGCTGATTCTTGGCATCCAGGAACAACTCCTTATCTCTTTTCTCGTCTCTCCTTTAAGTCTGGAGGAGATTCAAGTTTTGTCCCTTTCTCGTGACTGCTATAATTCAAGAGGAATCCTGAGTTGCTTGTTCCTAGACACACGAAACAACTCCTTGTCACTTTCTCGTGTTTGCTTTAAGTCTGAAGGAAATTTGAGTTTTGTCCCTTTCCCACAACTCCTTTAAGTCTGGAGGAGTCCCGAGTCACTGATTCCTGGCCTCCTAGAACAACTTTTTATTCCTCTACTCGTGTCTCCTTTAAGTCTAGAGGATATTTGAGTTTTGACCCATTCTCGCAACTCCTTTAAGTTTGGAGGAGTCCTGAATCACTGATTTGTGGTCTCTAGGAACAACTCTCTTTATCTCTTTTCTCGTGTCTCCTTTAAGTCCAGAGGAGATTCGAGTTTTGTCCCTTTCTCGCAACTCCTTTAAGTCCGGAGAAGTCACGTGTTGCTGATTCCTGCCCTCCAGAATAGATTTTTATTCCCATTTCTCGTGTCTCCAATAAGTCTGGTGGAGATTCAAGTTTTTTTCCCCTTCTCGTGACTCCTACAATTCCAGAAGAGTCCAGAGTCGCTGATTCCTAGCCTCCAGGAACAATTCTTTTTTCCCTTTTCTCGTGTCTCCTTTAAGTCAGGAGGAGATTCAAGTTTTTGTCCTTTTCTCGCGACTCATTTAGGTCCAGAGGAGTCCTGCGTCGTAGATTCCTGGCCTCTAGGAACATCTCTCTAGCCCTTTTCTCGTGTCTCCTTTACATCCGGAGGAGATTCGAATTTTGTCTCTTTCTCGCGACTCCTTTAGGTCCGGAGGAGTCCCAAGTCGCTAATTACTAGCCTCCAGGAGCAACTCTTTATCCCTTTTCTCGTGCCTCCGTTAAGTCCGGAGGAGATTCGAGTTTTGTCCCTTTCTCGCGACTCCTTTAAGTACGGAGGAGTCCCAAATCGTTGATTCCTTGCCTCCAAGAATAGCACCTTATCCCTTTTCTCAAGTCTCCTTTATGTTCGGAGGAGATTCGAGTTTTGTCCTTTTCTCACGACTCCTCTATGTCCGTAGGAGTCCCATGTCGCTGATTCGTGGGCTCCAGGAACAGCTCTTTATCTCTTTTCCTGTGTCTCCTGTAAGTTCAGAGGAGATTCGCGTTTTGTCCCTTTCTTGCATCTCCTTTTTATTTCCGGAGGAGTCCCGTGTTGCTGATTCCTTCCCTCTAGTTCAGCTTTTTATTCCCATTTCGCGTGACTCCAATATGTTTGGAGGAGATTCGAGTTATTGTCCCTTTCTCGCGACTCCTATAATTCAGGAGGAGTCTAGAGTCACTGATTCCTGGCCTCTAGGAACAATTCTTTTTTCCCTTTTCTTGTGTCTCCTTTAAGTCCGAAAGAGATTCAAGTTTTCGTCCTTTTCATGAGACTCCTTTAGGTCTGGTGGAGTCCTGTGTCCCAGATTCCTAGCCTCTACGAACATCTCATTTTTCCTTTTCTCGTGTCTCCTTTAAGTCCGGAGGAGATTCGAGTTTTGTCTCTTTCTCGCGACTCCTTTAAGTATGGAGGAGTCCCGAATCGCGGATTCCTTGCCTCCAAAAACAACACCTTATCCCTTTTCTCAAGTCTCCTTTAAGTCTAGAGGAGATTCGAGTTTTGTCCCTTTCTCTCGACTCCTTTAAGTCCATAGGAGTCCCGTGTCGCGAATCAGGATTGCAAATGTTGTGATAGGCTAAATGCTAAGTAGAGCCTTGATGGTAGGCTGTGATCTGCAGATAATGATCTCGATAGACTCCTTGTCAAAGGGTCTATCTCGAACTTCCGAAGCCAGGGCACACCAGCACCCATCATACTCCCCAAATGGCTCGTGGGGTTTCTACTTAGTGGCAACTGTTGGAAAAATCCTTAATACATTTTGATGATAACAAATGACTATTGATTATTTGATAAAATAATCACTTAAGAAAATCTGATATACTCAAATACTGAATATAAATCATTTATCTAAGGCACATTAATCATA
>JAMKQA010020405.1:0-16157 GCA_024699735.1 Posidonia australis | reverse complement strand
TTATGTTTTATGATTTTTATTAAGTTTGTGATTAAAGTTTAATTAGTTGATTTTAAATCAAGGTTTTAATTATTATGGGTTTTCTTATTTTATTTTGGATTTGGAATTTTTATGGATTTTAGGATTTTAATTAGAATTTTGTGAGCTAAATGTGATTATTAATTTTGGATTTAGGGTTTTATTTAATTGATTTGAAATTAGGGTTTCGAGTTTTAATTAGGGTTTATTTAGGGATTTTTGGATTAATTAGGGTTTATGATTTATTAATTAGGATTTTTATGTTTATTTAGTGTTTTTGTGTTTATTTAGGGTTTTTGGATTAATTAGGGTTTTGAATTTTTATTAATTAGGATTTTCAATGGATTATAACTTTAATTAGCGTTTTTACTTATTTATTTGGACTTTTAAGTGATTTAATCTGAATTAAGCTTGAATTAGGGTTTTTTCTTATTTAATAGATTTTAAATTGATTTAATTTCTTCTCACTTGATTATGGTTTAGAATTAAATTAATTAGGGTTTTTATTGGATTTTAAGTGGGTTTTATTTGAATTTTTAGGTGGATGTTAATTGGATTAAGTGGGTTCTAGGGTTTTATTGGATTTTAAGTTTCATTGGGTCAGGTGGGCTAGTGTGGGCCTGATTGGACTTGTGTGGGCTAGGGTTTTGGTAGTTGCGACTAGAGCATCATTTGGAGGAATCTGTTGTCAAATGACCTCAAAATTGGGGTGTCTACAACTGTGAAATCGCCACTCCTAGAGGGCAAAGTCAAAACTAGGGCTGACACCAAACGAGCCTTCAACTCATTGAAGCTCTCCTCGCGTTGCCAATCCCAGGCAAAGTACACTTCCTTTCTGGTCAGTCTGGTCAATGGTGCAGCAATCTTGGAGAAATCTTGGATAAATCTCCTATAATATCCTACCAGGCTGAGAAAACTTCTGATCTCAATTACTGTCTTCGATCTGGCCTAACTTCTCACAGCCTCCACTTTGGCCAGATCTACCATGTTGCCTTTTCCTGAAATGATATGACCAAGGAAAGACACCTCCTCCAGCCAAAACTAGCACTTAGAGAACTTGACATAAAGCTGATGCTTCCTTAATGTCTCCAGTACGATCCTCAAATACCTCTGGTGGGTCTGAACATCTGGAGAATACACTAGGACGTCATCCATAACGATGACCACAAACTGATCCAAGTAGGGCCTGAACACGCTATTCATCAGGTCCATGAAAGCAGTTGGAGCATTTGTCAACCCAAATGGCATAACCAAAAACTCATAATGTCCATAACAGGTGTGAAAGGCTATCTTCTATACATCTGGCTCACAGATCCGTAGTTGATGGTATCCAGATCTCAGTTATATCTTGGAAAACACCGATGCTCCCTGCAACTGATCGAATAAATCATCGATCCTGGGCAGTGGATACTTGTTCTTAACAATGATCTGATTCAACATCCGGTAGTCTATACAGAGCCAAAGTGAACCGTCCTTCTTCTTAACAAATAGAATCGATGCTCCCAAGGTGAAACACTGAGACGAATACATCCCCTATCCATCAGTTCTTGCAGCTGATTCTGGAGCTCTTTCAATTCAGCGGGTGCCATTCTGCATGGAGCCTTCGAAATAAGACATGATCCTGGCACCAAATCAATCACGAATTCCACTTTTTTGTGTGGTGGCATACCAGGCAATTCTTCAGGAAATACATTAGGGTATTCCTTTACCATCGGCAAATCCTAAATCTCAACCATAGGTGAAGTAGAAACAGTCACATAGGCCAAATAGGCCACACTGCCTCTTGCCAAACGAAGGACGACTTATACTCAGCCATAGTCTAGCTTCCCTACTGCTACTGTCGAAGGATTAGGCAAAACCCCGCATCATCTCACCAAACTCTTGTCTCATGCCTCTCCATGCACTACCCTCTCCCGTCTTGGAATTGAACACTGGGGCCTTGCCACGACTATGGCCTCAGCGTGACATCTTCCTACTAGCACAAGGAAATACAATAACCAAAATTAGGTGCAAACTCTCTACTGTGCAGTCCCCTGGAGCTTGTAGACCATACATCACCATGCCAGTGCACTAGGTGTAACCTTAGCTCTGATACCACTCTGTAACGCCTCGAACTTGGGCACATTACTTGAATTACAGTATCATAAGTAAATTACACTAATTACAACAATAATTAAATAATTGTGACTAAGACTCACCTCTAGGAAACAATGTGAGGCTAGTAGCTCCCATATGGGTACTGGAACTGGATTGCACCCAACCTACACTTGAAAACCAAACAAAGCACGTGTGAGTAACATCTAAGTCACCCAGTACGTGCCTTAAACACACACACACAACAAAACTCGGCAAACTACTAAAAACATAACTTTTAATTTATAAAAACTTGGTTTTCTTTTGAAAATCCATTTCAAAACATTATTTCCTCCTTTCCTTTAAAACACTTGGAAATCTATTTCCAAAACATGCCTTTTTCAAAAATCAAATCACCTTTTCAAAATTTGCGATTTCATCCTAAAACCATGTCATTTTCAAAACTCATATCTCTTTTTCAAATTCATCTTTAAAACCTTTCCTTTATTTCTAAGAAATCCATATTCTTGACCAGGTCCAGCCTAAAACACAATGCCTCATAAGGCTCAAAACCAAAATCACAAACATTGGCTAGTAGCTGGTTAAAACCACAATTTTTATTTAATTCTTGGATTTTAGGACCAATCACAAGTCCAATCCTAGCCAAACCATCTCTTTTCATTTTCACAAAACCAACACTTTTCTTATTCATTTCCACTTTTCTTATTGATGTTACCTTGATCAGGGGTAACCAGGCACACAAGCAGTAGGTGAGGACACCATTTCCCCTACCTTCCTACACTACTGTGGTAAAATTCTCCGTGTGAGAGGACACTGCCCTGACCAATTGCCCTCAATTTCTTTTTATATATATGCACGGGGATACGTCTTTATCTGACGTTCCATCGGTGATTTGAACAACTAGATTCAATAACCCAGGCTCAGCCTACACCATCGGTGACTCGGACACCTAGGTCTCAAATCCTAGGCCCAACCTATACCGTCACAAACATTGGTAGCCATGGTCGTGTTTGACAATTGATATCTTTACAATTCGTCGACACCATCTACTCATGGTCCTACATTGGCAACCACGGTTGTATCTGACAATTGGCTTCTTTGGAGTATCATTCTCCTACCATATTGCCGATGCCAACCCCCGTGATTCCACAACACATTATTAGTATTTTATTTTCAAAAACTCTTAAGTTTTCCCTTTTAAAACCATTCCCATTTTATTTTTTTGTTGCAAGAATCTTTCCCATGCAACATATGACCCTTTACTGGGGTGTCAACTCAAATTCATGAAAAACCATGCTTTAAAACCATAAATTGGGTTTCATGCCCAAAAACCACACATTTAATTATCGTTTATTCTTTTTTTTTAGTGCATCAAGTCCAAGCCATTTCCAAATTCACTTATTTAGATTCCATATTCATCCATGTCATTTACATGGGGAAAACACCATTTACATATATTCATTACCCATTTAAAACCATTTATCTTCATTTTCTATTCACATTTATCTGTTTGGGCTAGGGCAAAATAGACCGAAAACCAGATTCAGTATAACGAAAATCCTTGATTTGGTATAACGAACCTTTTTAGTATACCGAAACTCTCTATTTCAGTCGATCGAAGGTTTTCGGTCTGCCAAAACCAGGGGCTTGGCTGAACCTGACAGGGATTCGGTATGCCGAACCCAGTTCGGCATGTCGAATCTCCTATGGCTAGAGCACTTCCCCTACTTATAAACAAAACGTTCGTCGGGAATGGGAACTTCCGATGGACCCCTCAAACATGCATCATAAAACATGAATAAATCATGGGCTGTAAACCTTGAGCCTACTTCAAAACCCCTTAAACCATTCTTCATTCCATTTACCATGCAATTCATACTAAAATTATAAAGGCTTGGAGCTCGTTTTTAATTACTGTAGCATGCATACTTAAAATTTGTGTAAATCCACAACATTTCATCCTAACTGCATGATTTCTACATATTCATGCTATCCATCACATTCTCATCCATTCAACTATTTCTTTGAGATTTTACGTGCATTTTTCTTCATTTTTCATGCATTTAACACATTACACTAAAAATGTAAAATGAGAGAGGAAGAGGGGTCGCGTACCTTAGGTGGCACTCTGGCGACCTCCCTCGCACCCTGGCAAACTTCCCCGTGTCCTGACGCCCCACCGACGAACCACGCAGACGAACTCTCCTCCTTTGGCTCGCGCACCACTCCTTTCCCTCTTTCTCTTCCTCAGCTAGCCTTCTCTCCATTTCCTCATCCCCATCTTTATCTCCTCCTCCTCCCGCATCGCGCCAGCCTCCCATTGCATCACCCTCGCATAGGAGGGGACAGGGTGGCATGGGTGGTGAGAAGAAGAAGGAAAAAGACATAGGAGATGAGAACTCGTGGGGGAGAGAGAAAAAAAGAAAGAAAGAAAAGGAAAAAAGACAAGCATGCAAAACAAGGCGATTGTGCATCTTCAAATCGGACTCCACATTGGTCCCACAACACTAGTAGGTGCACAGAATGCCAACCAAAACCTCACAATCACAAGAATCAACAGATTACCTATTAATAAACAATTTATATAATATTACAATTAATCACATGGTTTACATTTAAAATGATTAATCAGGTCAAGATGTCACATAGGGGTAGGACTTCTGCATCCGGCTCTGGGATAGAGGAAGATAGTGGATGGAGTGGTATGCAGCAAGAGCTAAGAGAAATGATGCCGGGGATCGTTTAGTCCCTCAAAGGTGGCGACTTAGATGGAGCAAAGGGGGACCCGTGGCTCAAACAGTTTTGTTGATTAAGCGTGCTAGCCTTTGATGGCCGTAGCAAGCTAGAGGAGTGTGAGACATGACTACTGGAGTTAAAGAAGATACTAGAAGGGATGGAATGCTAGGCGGAGAAGTGGGTTTGGCTCACTACATTCCAATTTGAAGGCGGCGTTGACTAGTGGTGGAGGGCCACACTTTGGATAAATTCCCCAACTTTGACCTATTAATGATCTCTTGGGAAGATTTCCGGGATGTGTTCTACGAAAAGTATTTCCTGAAGCACAAAGCTAAAAGGTTCATGGAAGGATTGAACTCAACACTTAGATCAAAGGTCCTAGGCTACCAGTGCCAAACCTTGACAGATGTAGTGGACTTGGCAGCCTGATATGAGGAAGAGTGCAAACTGTTCATGGAAGATCATCCGAAGGAAAAGGGGAAGGTGCTCACTTCGTGATCATTCACTTTTGGAGTGCTAAGTTTTGAGAGTTCTAGAAAGAAGAAAAAGGAGTGCTTAGATTCAATTATGGAGGAAAGTGGCAGTGTTGCCAGGAGGGGAAATGCTAGATACTGCTAGACTAGTTCAAGCAGTGGCTCAGGACGAGGACCTTGTTACTCCAATTGATGGACGGGGCACGTAGCGACATAGTGTAGATACCAATAATGAAGTCTAGATAGCATAGTGTACTACAACTGTGGAAAGACTAGACATATTCAAAAAAAGCTACCTTGATCCTCCAAAGCCAGTTGGAGGCGTGCCTCGCCAACCAACCAAGGGAAGGGTGTTTGCTATATTTGTTCAGTAATGAATATGTGATATGGACCTTTATGTAGTAATTTATCCAATATTTTTTTCAATAATAATAATTATGATTTGTGGTTATAATGTATGTTGCTAGGATCCTTTCTTATGAATGGTTAGAGTTTTGTTTGACTTAGGGAGTTCATTCTCCTTTATCTTTGAGTTGTTTATGATTGAAATTGGAGTTTGCTTTCCATCTTGATGTAGTAACTCCATTCGGAGAGCATAGTTTGGCATGGAGATATCTCTGGTCAGTCGATGTCAAGTTGGGAGACAAGGACTTCAAGGATAGCCTAATTATAATAAATATGCAAGAGTACAATGTCATATTGGGAATGGACTAGCTAGCACAACATTCAACAATGATAGACTATGCGAAGAAGAGAGTATTGGTGGAATGCCCAGGTCAAGGATGGTGCATGGTGCAAGGAGTCAGGCCAAGAGAATCAAAGAAAGTAATCTTGACAATAAAGGCCTACCATCACCTAGCACGAGGCTGTATGGGCTACCTGGCCAGTGTGATAGTATCATCCTTACCAATTCTAGGGGTATAGGATATATCAGTTGTCTAAGAGTACCTTGACATCTTTCTAGAAGAGTTACCGAATATGTTGCCACACAAAGAAGTGGAGTTTTTAATTAATCTGGTGCCAGGGTCGAACCCCATTTCGATGATTCCTTATAGAATGACACTTATTGAGTTGAAAGAGCTTCGGAATCAGTTGTAAGAGCTACTGAACAAATGATTCATTAGGCTAAGTGTTTCACCTTAGGAAGCACTAACATTGTTCGTCAAAAGGAAAGATGATTCGCTCCGATTATGCATAGACTATCGAATGTTGAACCTAATCACAATACATAATAAGTATCCATTGCTTAGGTTGGATGACCTATTTGATTAGTTGCAAGGAGCATCTGTCTTCTCAAAAATAGACCTAAGATCGAGATATCATCAACTTCGGATTTGAGAATCAGATGTGCATAAGATAGCCTTCCGAACTCGGTATGGCCATTACGAGTTTCTTGTCATACCATCTAGGCTATTGAATACACCAACCACTTTTATGGACCTAATGAATAGAGTATTTATGCCCTACCTAGACCAATTCGTAGTTGTGTTTGTAGATGATGTGCTGGTATATTCTCTTCATGTAGAGACCCATCAGATGCATTTGAGGATTGAGCTGGAGATGTTGAGGCAGCACTTGCTTTATGCGAAGTTTTCAAAATGCATGTTTAGTGGAGGTGGGTAGAGTACTTCAAGGATTTTGACTTTAGTCTAACCTACCATCCAAAAAAAGCTAATGTGGTCGTAGATGCTCTAAGTAGACACTCTCATATTATGGCTAGCCTAATTATCAAAGAATGGTATCTACTGGAGGGGTTGGTTGAGTGCAGACCACAAAGGCAGTCTCAGGGACCTGTTAGAGCCTTGTTGGTAAATTTATCTATTCACTTGAGATTACTGGATGCAATTGTGACAGTTCAGTAGTTGGATCCATTTGTGTGAGACACCTAGCAGAAGATAGAGGCGAGAGAAGTAACTTATTTCTCTGTTAGTGTGGATGGAGAGCTCAGATATGAGTTACGTTTGTACATGCCTTAGGTGGAGGAAGTAAAGCAAAGACTATTGGATGAAGCCAACCAATTAGATATACAATCCATCCAGGAAGCACCAAGATGTATAAGGACTTGAAAAGGAATTTCTAGTGGCTTTGAATGAAGAAGGAAATTGCTAAGCATGTGGTAAGATGTATGACCTACCAGATGGTGAAGATTGAGCACCAAGAGCCTAGATGGTCTTTACAACCTTCGGATATTTCAGTCTGGATATGGAAGCACGTGTTGATAGACTTTGTGATAAGATTACCAAAGACGAGAAGAAAAAATGATACAGTCTGGGTGATCGTAGATTGGCTCACAAAATTAGCACACTTCTTGCCCATAAGGGTGAATCTTACCTTGTCGTAGTTGGTAGAATTGTACACGTCAAAAATAGTTCAGCTACATGGAGTTCCAATGTCGATAGTGTCTGACAAAGATACCTGGCTCACATCGAGGTTCTAGAGAGCATTGCAAGAGGCGTTTGGCACTATATTGAATTTCAGCACCACTTTCCACCCTCAGACAGACGGTCAGACTAAAAGAACAATTCAAACACTGGAGGATATATTGGGGGCCTGTGCATTGGACTTTGGAGGAAGCTTGGAGGAACATCTGTCATTGATCAAGTTTGCCTACAATAACAGCTACCACTCCAACATTGGGATGGCTTCGTACGAGGCTCTATATGGTAGACCATGCAGAACACCCACCTGTTGGAGCAAAGTAGGCAAATGATAGCTTGTTGGCCTAGAGATTGTGCAGTAGTATGAAGATAAAGTGGATCTGATTATGAAGAGATTGGTAGCTGCACAAAACTTCTCGAGGAAGACTTCTTCCTCTTCTTCCCCTTTTCTTCTCTAGAGCCCGCAAAGGTGTTTCTAGTGGTTCTAGGGAGCTTGGGAGCTTGAGGGAGAGAGAGAGAGAAAGAGAAAGAGAAAGAGAAAGAGAAAGAGAAAGGTATGGGTAGGCCTTGGCACTCTTTCCTCCTCCTCTTTCCTTCTTTTCTCTCTTAGTGCACTACTAATTTTTAGGAGTTTTGTAGCTACATGGGTCGCTACAAGCTTGATGGATGGCCGAAGGATGCTTGAGGCACGATTGGGAGTTGTAGGGAGCTTTGGATCGCTGTGGAGCTTGTTGTGTTGGCTCGCCTCGTGGGAGCAATGTGTACACCCATTAGAGTTTATTTTAGAATGTTTTGGTAGTTAGATTATGTTGCATGCACTATGTTGGGATACCCCTTTGGATGGGCCTGATGCCATGGGGTTTTGGTTGAAGTTTTCATGCCTGATGCCATGGGAGTTGCAGGGAGCTTTGGATCGCTGTGGAGCTTGTTGGGTTGGGGATTTTAGATCAAAATCTGTTGTAGGTGTGTAGGACGTGGGGTTTGGTGCATCCTACATTGGACGCCCACATCCCTGCGTCTTATGTCCTAAGCAACCATCTGTTGCTTTGATCATTAAGTAGAAATGTAATGCATATGGGAATTGAGAATTTGCATGTAGTAGGATTTCATGGCATTTTCCTTTGCATTCCAATCTTTGGTCTTTTTTATAAACATGCATGATAGAATCTCGGAGGATTTATCTAAGATTTGGACCCTAGGGTGTATGATGTGGGGGTCCTTGCATCTAATGTAATACACAAGTTTCTATGCATTTTACACTCCTAGATGATGATCTCTAAGCATGCCCCCTTTTTGAGTTAAAATATGTGGCTTTTGGAATTGGTATATAGTTTGTATGCATATTTGTAGTTACCATGTGGTTAATGGTTGATCCTTATCAGAGATGACTAGAATGAAACTAGTTTTAGGGGATGTTGGTTGGGATTAGTGACTAGGGGCATTAGACGTAGACTGTGCTACATCTAATGTTTTCCCTAGCATAACCCATTGATAAATGACATAGATGATTAGGGAAATGATTCGAGATAATTTAAGGAATGCCTAAAATGAATTAGTAATATTCCTCTGTGTTGTAAATAGAATAAAAGATTATATGATTTAGAAATACTAAGTCTTTCCCCTTAAAGGTTTAAATGGAGTTTAGAGTTCATGTTTAACCCTAGCGTTAGATGTTAGTTTGGTTTTGGGTGTGGTGCACTAATTGACGTATTCAGTGGCACTGTTTGGGTATTTGACACTGAGTTGGTTGTGACTCATGTGAGACACAAGCCAGTAGGCATCTTACACTTTGATACTAGAACTTAAAGTTCTGGGTGTGGTTTGTATTAGTGTTTGGTATTGTAGTTAAATGAGACTTCGAGACCATTTCTTTAATGCTTGTGTGGTCTCTTATGAATGAACTTCGTACCCAAAAGGTGCTTTTGGCTCTTTATTCTATTTTGGAATGTCTTTGAAATGGATTTCAAAAGGGGTTTTTCAAAAAAGCTTTTGAGGAAAATATGAAGTGTCTTGGAAATACTTTTCCCAAAAGATTTGGAAACATGGTTTTGAGGTTCTGATTTTTGGGTGGCTTTCAGTACATCATTTGGCATGACATTTTATGGTGTTTTGAGATGATTTTTGAAATGATTTTCCAAAAGAGTCTTTGAAAAGTAAATGCAATTTTTTTCAAAGGTTTTGAAAAGAGTTTTCTGGTGTTTTCTGTTTGTGGTGGATTGAGAGGCCAGAGGGTCGTGTTGCTAGGACTAGGGGATGTGGCAACATTCTTGAGTGGTTGAGCACATCACCTAAAATGAGGTCATGAGACCAAGAGGTTGTAGGAAAGAGTTCGTTGGATTCTTGAGGTATGGTACTCTTGGATTGTCATTCACGAGGCCAAGGTTGATGTCCATGAGTCAAGGTACTGACCGAGTTTGGAGGTGTGAGACTCCGTTTGTCCTAGGTGTTGAGACTTATGGTACTATCCGTACTTGGTGGCATCTGTAGATATCCCATTTTCGCATTTCCAAAAGTTCACCTAGGATAGGAACCCTTGAGATGCCCAGATCACATGGTTAGGGAGCTTTAACTTATCTTCTAGATTTTCCAATAGAATTTCTGTGTTTTTTCGAGTTTTATTGCATCTCTGTGGAATAAGATAAAAGACAGGGGGTAATTTGTAAACAACTAGGATGTTGCCTGACTGACAGGCAACATGACTTGTCGCTACTTCAAGTGGTGACTAGATATTTAGGCGCTACTATAGTAGGTAACTATATTCTTGCAAGTGGCGACTAGATATTCAGGCGCCACTATAGTAGGCGACTATAATCCTGGGTCTTCTCTCTCATATAATTTGTCATCCTAGGCCCTAATATGACATGTGGGATATTTATAATTGTTATCATAATTTTTCCCATAATTATTATAATTTCTATAATTTTCCAACATTTGAAAAATATGTGTTTATCATATAAATCATTATAAATGCCAAATAATTTCAGAAAATTATTGAAATTCGGATGACTTGATAATTAAGATCACTTATCTTTATTTTTACCAAAAATGAGATTTTATGATAAGTTATCACATTTTAATGTTATAACATATATTTAATTCATGATATTGCTAAAAAAAAATAAAGATAAAATCGAAAATACCCAATTGAGTGATACATCTTTTATTTTAATTGAGTTTTCTCGTAATTATTAAAGATTTGATTTTCAAATCCAATTTACTTAACCTTTTAAGTGTATTTTGAATTTGAAAATTAATTTAAAATATCTTCAATTACGAGTAGGATTTTTCAGATTTGATTTGGTTAATATTTGATAATAGATTCGTAATGGATATTTTCTGATCTTAATTTTTTGTAAAAATTACTTTTTACTCTCTCGACGCTTCATGCACCGGTGACTAGCATACGTGGCAGATTTTGTGCCAACTAGTTTCCGATTCATCACTAGCGTGGAATTCGAGGTCGATCACCTCGTCACCTCTCTAAGCGACAACTGAATGATTATGTTGCCTTTCCCATAAGCGACTAGATTTAAAAAGGATTTTTTGTCATATTTTACGAGTTTAATCCTGACCCTTGGTTTATATCTTGTTTTTGACGAGATCTCCAATCCCCAAGCTCTATAAATAGACCCCCTAGGTCTTTAACCCAAAGGAGGGCACATTCTAAACCCTAAGTGAAATATCTAGGCCTGATTATCCATTTTTAATTGTAAACCATGTAATTAATTGTAATATTGTGTAAATGGTTTATTAATGGATAATCTGCTGTTTCTTGGATGTGTGAGCTTGTGATTGGCTTTCTGTGCACCTACTTGTGGGTTGGGACCAATGTGGAGTCCAATTTGAGGATGCACAATCGTCTCGGTTTACGTGCCCATCTTTTCTTCCTCTTCTTTCCTTCTTTTCTCCTTTCTTTTTCTTTTCCCTCCCTCACGAGCCACACCCTTCCACCCTTCCCCGTCTTCTTCTTCCTCTTCTCACTGACACCCTTGCCACCAGCAACAATGGCTCGTGCCTCCCCGTCTCTTCCGACGAGGTGGACGATCGGCACCATGCAGGAGGAGGCAGAGATAAAGAGGAGGGAGGCAGGAGTGGCGGAGGAGGGGAGGAAAACAGTGAGAAGAGAGAAGAGGAAGAGAAAAAGGGGGCGTGCGAGTTGGGAAAGAGGAGAGGGCCAGAGTGTTGGGCGTGTCCACCGGAGGTCGAGGATCGTTGGATTGTGGTGGAGCTCGTTGGAGTCGCGTGGGCCGTCGAAGGAGGCACGCGACCCCTCCTTTCTTCACGTCCCCTATTTTTATGAAAATGATGGAAAATGCATGTAAAATCGTAGAAAAATAGGGAAATTGATGAGAATGAGTTGGTAAGCATGAACACATAGATATCATGCGGTTAGGATTGAAATTTGTAGGAATATACAAGTTTTTGGGATGAGAGCTAGAGTAGCCATGTTGAGCTCCATCCCTTTGTGATTTTCGTGTGGATTGTATAGTATATGGATTGATGAATGGTTTGAGGGGTTTTGAAGTAGACTCAATGGTCTACATCCTATGATTTACTTGCATTTTATGATGTGTGTTTTGGTGGTCTGCCGGAGGCTCCCGGTTGTAGCGAACTCGAGGCTTGAAACAGGGGAGGTGCCCTGGTTTCGGGCGATTCGGCATGTCGAAATGAATTCGGCATGCCGAAATGAATTCGGTATACCGAATCTCTATCTGATTAAGCTAGGATACCTAGTTTTGGTAGGCTGAAATTATCCGATCAACCGAATCAGGGATTTTTGGTATACAAAGATGTTTGGTGTACCAAACTAGGGATTTTCGGTATACTAAACCAGAAATTCGGTCTACCGATTTTGCCTTGGCCTTGATATATACATTGTGATTATAAAATGAAAAAGGAAAGGTTTTAATGGACAATAAGCATGTGTAAATGATGTTTTCCCCATGTAAATGAAATAGAGGAATGTGAAACCCAAATAAGTGGATTTGGGGCATGGTTTTGGATTTAGACCTTATAAATGGATAAAATGGTTGATTTTGTGTGGTTTTGGGCATGAGACCTAATTGTGATTTTTAAAACACATGGCTTTTTGTGAATTGAGTTGGGACTCCAGTGGAGGGTCAAGCATTGCATGGAAAATAGATTCCTGCAATGAAAAAGAATGAAATGCAAATGGATTTGAAAAGAAAAGCTTAAAGAGTTTTGAAAATGAAACACTAATAATGTGTTAAGGAACCACGGGGGTTGGTGTCGACAATGTGGTAGGAATATGAGGCTCCAATGAAACCAGTTGCCAGACACGACTGTGGTTGCTGAGCTTGAGACGGTGTAGGTTGAGCCTGGGTCGTTGAACTTAGTTGTTTGGGTCACCGAGCTCATGACGGTGTAGGCTGAGCCTAGGTTATTGAACCTAGATGTTTGGGTCACCGACGGTGTAGGCTAAGCCTGGGTTGTTGTACCTAGTTATTCAGCTCACCGATGGGGCGTTAGACAAAGACGTATCCCCGTGTATATATGAAATAGATTGAGGCCAGTTGGCCAAGGCGGTGGCATCCCGCACGAGGAATTTTACCTCGGCAGTGTAGGGAGGTAGGGGAAATGATGTCCTCGCCTACTGCTTGTGTGCCTGGTTACCCTGATCAAGGTAATATTAGTAAAGAAAAGTGGAAAGGAATAAAAAAAGAATGTGATTTTAAGAAATGAAAAGAAAAGTGGTTTGTCTGGGATTGGACTTATGAGTGGTCCTAAAATCCTAGAATAAAATAAGAATTGTGTATTAACCAATTACCAGCTAGTATGTATGACTTTGGTTTTTGAGTCGAGAGGCATTGCGTTTTAGGTTGGATCTGGTCAAAAATATAAGTTTTGAAAGTGATATTGGTTTTGGGAAGAAATCCCAAGTATTGAAAATGGGGCATGTTTTGGGAAAATGATTTTCAAAAGAAAATGCAAAATGTGTGTTTCTGAAAGAGAAGATGATTTGGAGTAAAGTTCCAAACGTTTCAAAAGAAAAGAAAAATGGGTTTTGAAAAGAATTTGGATTTGGGATCAAATTCCCAAGTGATTTCAAAAAAAAAAAAAAGAGAATGATGTTTAAAAGGAAAAGTGGATTTTCAAAAGAAAACCAAACGTTGAAAATTATAAAGCTGAGTTTTAATGGTTTTGCAAAGACTTTGTGGTTCTGTGTGTTTAGAGCGCGTACTGGGTGACTTAGATGTCACTCACGCGTGCTTGTTTGTTTTTCAAGTGCAGTTTGGGTGCAGTCGAGTTCCGATGCTGGAGTCGGAGCTTCTAACTGCACATTGTTTCCTAGAGGTGAGCATTTGTTACAGTTATTTAATTTTACTGTAATTAGTGTACTTTTGCTTATGATACTATAATTTAGGTAACGTGCCTAGGTTCGGGGCATTACACTAAGGAACCACTGAAAACCTTAGAGCTTGAGAGAGAGAGAGAGAGAGAGAGAGCTATAACCCATTCTGTCCAACCTCCATGTGAGAAGTCTAAATCTACTAGAGATCATCCCGTCCAAGCCAAAGTGCATCTCCAAAGCTCCGTCCAACTAGCCTCCACTTCCTTTATTTACTCCAAAGCGCACAAGGGTGAAAGGGAGTATTCTTTTCTCTTATTGCATTTTTATCATATAATCCATTGCATTACATAAAAATAAGCCCATGGCGTATGCATATGGGGACAACCTTCAATCAGAATTTTATTTCATTTATTCATGTTATTTATTGTTTATTTCTATTACTATTTACTACACTTAGACTAATCTAGATCTGTTTTTCTTGTTTATTTTAAATGGAAGGATATTACACAAGCACAAGGAAGCCACTCGACGATATCCTGCCATCGACTCAGCGAACCGAGAACCTACAGAATCACATCAACCACATTCCCGCAAGGTGCCTTGTCAATCGGTGAAAGCGAATCAGTAAGTGAGTGGACACCTCGATGATTCTACAAGGATCATCAAAGTGAGTGGACACCTCGATGATTCTACAACACCCCCTATTTCTCCATCCACAGAAAATTGGTGATCACGATGGGACCGATTTGAGCCAATCTTCTGTGCAATGTAAGTTTTTTCCCTTCCCTTTCATTTCATTTTCATTTATTTTTAGACATTAGTTGTAGTTTTTAGGTTTGAGAAGTCATGCGCTCCAGTTTTCGTGATGACAAGACCTCTTATCTGGTTTTTCTTAGTGAATAAGGATCCTGTAATTTTTACTACTTGTCTAAGCGATGCCAATTCTCTCTGCTAATCGATAGGGCGACACATATCAGTGCGTCCTTAATGGGCGATGCGAATTTCAGACTTTTTACCCTACAAGCCTTTCATTTTTTATTGTCTACATTGCTTTTTGTAGGCTTGCAATAGCGATATCAATAAATAAAATCAAATAATATCCTATCCACTATCTTCTCTTTAGATTTTTAATGGTTTTTAGGTTTGTTTTTTGTCCACCAATAGGGTGGAAACTATTTGTTTTACAATAAAGATAGAAGCCCCTTAAGTAAAACTTCTTTTTAGTTAACAATAATCAAATCGGGTGAACCAGGCCAGCGCATGTCGCTCTCCCATGCCCTATTTGGTTGCTATTACTAGATTGATAACTTAAGGTGTCCTAAAGCGTTGTTATTGACTCGTTCCTCCCTATGTAAATAATAAACCTTGGTAGAGGCTTCATACTTTATTGTTTCTTGTTTATTTACTGTTTTATGGTTTGTTAGGAAACGGCCCTAAGGACAGCATCCTAGGTTGTAGGTCCCTCTATAATGAGACAAACCCACAACCTAGGTCCTCTTTATAAGGCCTATTAGAGGTCCAAGAGTGGTACTCTACAACTAAGATCCTACTCTATAACCCTAGAATTCTGCTATAGGAACCCAATAAGTTAAGAAAACAAAAGTTAATTAATTCACTAATTAATCATTTTAACAAGTAAAATCCACGTTCTAATCTGAAATTTGTTTGCATAGATAGACTTGTTTGAGGTTTCTATCTAGGACAGATTATAGTTGCTGGAACAAACAGGCAACTGAGCTGCCTATCTAATCAGCGCCATTGTCCGTTGCCACTCTAATCAACGATGAGTCTCGACGTTGTACAAATAGGCGACATCAGGCAGACGTTTGTTTGCCTTGACTACAGGGTAATTTGCTTCTGATTACTTTTATAGGTTACATGAGCCTTTGTACCAGTAGTCCTGGGTCATTAGTTACTTTATTTACAAGTTACAAACTTTTCTTTGTATTTCATTTGCATAAGAGTTGAAATTTTTCTTTCTTCGTGTTGTGCCGAGTGGTGAAGAGAAAACAAATACGAATGGATGGATGCCCACATCCCAAGCATTCAAACCCTCCCCCACAGATGAACCTCACATGAAACCCTAGATATGGAGAGAAGAGGGAGGAGTTCTCTCTATACAATTGGAGACAAAATAGGGTTACA
>JAMKQA010020404.1:0-13047 GCA_024699735.1 Posidonia australis | reverse complement strand
GCCGGGCCCAGCCCGACCCACGGGCGTCTTTGCCGGGGGGGCCTGGACCGGCCCGGCCCGTTTTCCATGTCTAGTCTAAACCCCAAAACCACACAAAATCATCCTTTTTATTCATTTATGGGATCAAAACCACGTCCAAATTTATTTATTTGGGTTCCACATTCCTCCATGTCATTTGCATGGGGTAAACAACATTAACATATGCTAAATGTTCATTTAAAGCCTTTCCTTTCCATTTTATAATCACATTCTATAATTCAAGGCCAGGGCAAATTCGGTAGACCGAATTTTAAGTTCGATCTACCGAAAATCCATGGTTCGGTACATCGAATATTTTCAGTATATCGAAGACCCCTGACTCGGTAGACCGGATGATTTTGGCCTACAAAAACCAGGTATTCTGCCTTAATCTGATGGAGATTCGGTATGCCGAATTCAATTCGGCATGCCACATTACCCGAAACCAGGGCACCTCCCCTGTTCCGGACGACAGAAATCACCCAAGGTGGGAGTCTCAATCGGGCCCCCCAAACACACATCATAAAATACTAGTAAATCATGGGGTGTAAACCCTTGAGTCAACTTCAAAACCCCTTAATCCATTCATGATTTCACTAACCATACAAGGAGATATAAATTCTCAAAGAGAACATGCTCAGAGTTAAACCTTAAAACATTTAAGGCATTTCTCTACCAGAAACCCATGAAATTCATACAACCTAGCATGGTCTCTACACATTCACATCATTAATCACATTTCCATCATTACTACTATTTTTCTACAATTTTACAAGCATTTATCTCGATTTTTCATGCATTAGGCATAACCAACTGAAAGCATGGAAATGAGGTAGGAACGAGGTCGCATACCTCTAATGGCGCCCTAGCAATCCTTCTCGCACTTCAGCAAGGTCTCTCTCGGAGGCGGACCACACTGGCAGCCACCACCTCCTCCTTGGTTGCACCCGGCTCCTCCTTCTCTTCTCCTCTTTCGGCCACCCTCTCCCTTCCTCTGTTGCCACAGCCTCCCTCTCTTTATCTCTGCATCCACCCGGATGGCGCCATCCATCCATCCCGTCGGAGGGGATGGGGAGGCATGGGCCTTTGTTGCTGGTGGCACGAGTGTGGAAGAAGAGGATGAAGAAGACGGGGAAGGGGTGGAAGGGTATGGCTCATGAGAGAGAGAAAAAGGAAGGAGAAAAGAAGGAAAGAAAAGGAAGAAAAGACCAGCATGCAAATTGAGGCGATTGTGCATCCTCAAACCGAACTCCACATTGGTCCCAAATCACAAGTAGGTGCACAGAAAGCCAACCACAAGCTCACACATCCATGAAACAACAGATTATCCATTAATAAACCATTTATACAATATTGCAATTAATTACATGGTTTACAAGTAAAAATGGATAATCAGGCCCCGATGTCACAATTATGTTAAATATATCTATAAAAAATTCCAATCTCACAACTAAATAGATATTTGGAAATTAAGCACATGTTGAAATTATCTTTTAAATTATAAATAATTTTAATATTTAAAAAGTCATAGTTAATATCATATCCCATTTTAAATCACGATAAAAAAAATATGATATTAATCTTGACGTCACCCACTCTTCTAGAATTTTCTGGAATTATCTGGCATTGATAAGGATTTATAATAATAGTCCATAAACATATAAGTAATTAGAAAATCCTAGAAAATAGAATAATCATGGGAAAAATCATGATAATATTTATAAATATCCCATATATCATAATAAAGTCCAGGATGACAAATTATCTAGAGAGAGAAACCCAAGATGTCAGGTTCCTACTGAGTTTGCGTTAGAACACTAGTCACCCATATAAGAGGCAACAAGATATGTTGCCTACTCAAATGGTGGCTAGACTAGTCGCTTGTCTAAAAGGCGTAATCTTGGTCTTTTACATTTTACGTTATGTATTTTACGTTAAATCTAGAGAAATTCCTTAGAAGTCTGGAAAATACTAAGAAATCACATGAAATCATAAAAAAATATCCTCTTTAAGCTCAGAGTACTCAAATCTGCCACCAATTTGAGTAAGATGAAAATGTTAGCTTTGCCATAGCTAGCAACTCACACCAAAATGTTCAAGGGACTAAAGTCTACCACCAGCTTGAGCAAGTTAGCTCTACCATAGCTAACAACTTTAAACCAAGTAAAATCAAGAATGTTTTTAAAGAAAATATGAAATATCTGGAAGATAGAGTAGAAGATCCCTAGCGTCGTGATCTAGGGTGCCTCAAAGTTTCCTACCCTTGATGACTTTAGAAAATGCAAAAATGGGATATCTAACTCTCTTGAAGAACAATGCTCTGTCTGCACTCCACTTCTGATGCATGATACCTAAATGCATGGATACATGATTTAAGTAGACAGTAATGCAAATGCAAAGTCAACATACAAGGCAATGAATGGTCTATATGATAGGTTAGGTCGGTGGGGTACGGGTGGTCCCTAGCCATACGGACATATGCAAAAATGCATGAATGCAATTTGTTGTGGTCAAGTGTTTCCATCCTCGAGTGTGACCAGTACTCTCAGGAAAGGACCGTTGTCCCACAACTCGATTTGGTAAGTAAAGTAGTTCTATGCAAAAAGAATCGGGTGAGGGAGTGAACCCTTCCTTTGCCAAACCAGGGTTTTGCCTCTTGGTCAAGGTTGTGTCTGTGTACATGGTTGAGACTCCAAAGGCAGAAGGCCGTTGCTTGATGTGATGTACGGTTGGGACTTTAACGCACACGACAAGACATGATGTAGTCTCGTGGTAGGACAGATGCAATGTGTAGAGTGGGACTTGATGCAGCCTCACGATGGGACTTGATGTACTAATACCTGATGGTACCTACACACTCAATAGCATGTTAGTAATCAAAAGGTGTACCTTTCCCTTCCTCAGAAGAGTTGGCTTGGAAAGATGTTGCAGTGCTATCCTTTACTCCCCTATGCTTAATATTAGGTGGAGGGAATCAATCTTGGCCTCAGCTGAGATGGAAAGTCGAAGCTCAGTGGACGTTGATTGTGAGTCATCTGTAGATGCTCTATGATCATCACGAGACAATGTCTTTGTAGAGCAAAATGCACCCAAGCCATGATGGCATGCTTGAGTAGGACATTTAACTCAAAGCCTAATGAGTCGATTGCTGCATCATCGGCCAAACCAACTCCAATTTCCTTACTTACTAGGTTTTCACTTATAGGTAAGGTGGATGGCACTACTTATTTTATTCTTTGGCTTTTCTTGGGTTTTTTGTTTTTGGATTTTTTAACAATTTGTTTTGCTTTTCTTTTCTTTTTTTTGGATTTTCTAATTTTTTGGGTTTTGAATTTTCTATTTTTTTTTGGATTTTGTTTTTTTTTGATTAATTGATGAGCGTATGGTCACAGCCTCCCTCTCACGCATTTAGCATCACAACCTTATATTATTTAAGGTGAGAGAGTGGTCCATCTATCATGCCTTGACCATTTGATGACTCGGGACTTCGCGCTAGCTTTAGCTGATTATTACCTCTCTTATTTACTCAGACCTTTAGATTCTATGGTTTTTTTCCCCTTGCCTCTGGGTGGAAGTGTTGAGGGAGACTCGAGGTTTGGTAGACTTTCAGCGTCGGTTATAGCTCTAGTGCTACCCACTGGTGGTTGGCCCGAATGCACTTATAGGTAACCCAATAGATTTTAGGTTTCATTCTTTGGACAGCTTCTTTACTGTCGTCTTTTACTTCTCTTTTCACTTTTGGGGTTCCCATTTTTGGTTATTTCTCGTTAGATGCCTGCCCATCATTGCCTTCTCGAACTTACGCTATGACGGCACATCTACTTATTCGCTGGTTGTCTTACCCCATTTTGAGTACCCTCCCATCACTGTCTTCTCGGACTTATGCTATGACAACGTACCCGATTGTTCATGCTCTCCCCTCTTTTGGGTGCTTTTCTAAGTTGTTTTGGTCTTGTTTTGGTGTGCTCACCCATCATTGCCTTCTTGAACTCATGCTAGGATGCCACACACACCGCATTTGGTGAGCGGCTATTATGATATGCCTATGCTTCAAGCCTTCTTTGCTCTTATCTCCCCGTGCAATGTATGTAAGGATAGGACAAGTTTAAGTTTACCCTAGTTGCTCAGCTTCTTGTCCATGTAGGAGATAGCTTTCTTCCATGGTTGGTACTAGGTCTTGAGTCCCTTTTAGGCTTCAACATGTTGATTAAGGGTGTACTTCTAGAGTACATGTAACTTCCATGGATCTGAGGATATCTTCAAGTCATCCTACACAATCGGATGGATCATTCTTGGGTGTTACATCCTTTGCTTAAGGAAAACTCTGGATAATATTTTGGTAGCTTTGCCTGATGTTCTAAGGTGTCAGGCATGACCCACACTCATCAATTATTATTTTCTCTATTGCTATTTCAACTTAGTCTAGAATGTAGAATAACAAAGATAAAAAAAGGGAAATGTTCACAAAGAAAGGAAATTAATGTCTTATTTACAAGTTTCTGCAATAGAAATGACCTTGCCCCTAATTGGGTTTGGTCGAGTCTCTTATTTCCTTTCCCAAATGGAAGGGTCTACCTGTAGGGTGGCTGTAGTAGCCTGCGCCTGGCGTTGGAGCTTCAAGTGGTACATCATTCGATTTTTCTTTTAGTTTGTGCTCAATCCTTGCCCTTTCAGGGTCATTGTCTAACTCCTCTTGGCTTGGTTCTCATATCATTGAATGTTGAGGTGTCAGTGGCGCATCTTCTGATTTTTCAGTCTTTGCCTTGTCGAGGTCACGGTTGGACTGATCTTGACTTGGTTGCTGTAGTGTGTCCCTGGTGGCTTGCTCTCTTTGTAAGGATTCCCTCAGGCTTCCCTCATGATTGTTGAAGTCTCCTTGAGTCCCTTCTAGGCTGATGTATTTAGTGATGCCCCTAGTGGGCTCCTCTTCCTCTATAGGATCAGGCGGCTTGGGTAGAGGCTATTCTCTAACACAAGCTACTTGGGGTTGGCGACAGAGTAAGTTTATTGCAGCTTCTAGCTTATACCAGTCTTGGTTCGTGTATTCATCATATGTGGGCTGCCCCTCATTGTCCCCCATCATGTCTTGTAATGGTTTGTGTATTCATCATATGTGGGCTACCCCTCATTGTCCCCCATCATGTCTTGGAACATTTTTGAATTTGGCCCTTCCTCCTACCAAGGGTCAGAATCATACCATTCATCTAGAGGTTCCTCATCAGATAGCTCCAGTGGGCATCCTTCTTCCCCTAGCTTTGGCGTGGTAGGTCACCATGCTATCTCCAAATCTATCGAGTGATTAGCTCTAACGATGATCATTTCCCCTTGATGTTTGAATTTGAGAAGTTGATGTACAGGAGAGGAAACGATGCCAATTTCTACCAGCTAGGATTAACAATTCGGCTAGATCTTGTTCCATTACTATAGCCATGGTGTTGCTGGTGAGGGAACCTATAGTGACGTCCAACTGAATTGTCCCGATCGCTTCACTTTGACTATTGTCATAAGCTACGCAAGGGAAGTGATGCTTAGTAATCCCTGTTTCTTCAATATCCAGGGACTTTAGGGTGGACAAGGAACAAACACTTTTGCTAGTGCTAGTGTCGACGAGTATCCCATGGAGAAAATGGTCGTTAATGTGTGCATTGATGATCAGTGGGCACGATCACTCCTCGGTTATGGGCAACTCTACATCTTGGAAGACAATATTTTTCTCTTTGAACTTTGTGATGGTCCTTCTGGTTAGTTTCGGGTCGTCTTCTTCCTCATCTTATTGGTTGTCCCAAGGTTCGTCTACATTCTCCTCCAACCATATCCCCAGCTCAAGCATTGTTGATGGATCTTTCTCTTCTTCGTCGATGTTGGGTGGCCCTAGGTCTAGGTCAGCTTGCATATGCTGGAGGAGTGTTGGTTTTGGTAGAGTAGTTGACTAGGCATCCTTGTCAACACCAATGTCTTGAGGAGGCTCTACTCACACATCAGGGTCTTTTTCTTCCTTAGCTGGTGGTTCTTGACTAGGGCTTGTCTGCACATACTCAACATCTACCAGCTTTGGGATTGTAAGCTCATCTTCCTCAGCCTCCATGTGGATTGCTGAATGGTTCAGAAGCGGACCTCCACCCTCTGCCAACATTCTACGAGCGTGACTGAGTGGGACTAAGAGCGGCCGATTGTCTTGCCCTTTAGCTTTGTGGTAGCTTTGTAGTGGAGGGACAACATTGTAGCCCTCCTGCCTTTGTTGTTGGCCTTGTTGGGTGTGGACTTGGTAGTTCGAAGGCTGCTCCTGTTGATGTTCTTGGGGTTGCTGCTATTGTGTTGGAGGTTGGTGGCATCGGACCAACTTCCCTTGGTGTTAGACTAGCTATCCTTGATGTGGAGCGGGCTAACTTTGATATGTCTTTGGTTGCATTGGCTGCCCCTTGCACTGGACTAACGATCCCCAGCACTGGACTGGCTGATTTTGATTCTACGTTGTAACTTGAGCCATACCGCTTGTGGTGCCCTCATGTGTGTAGCCTGAGGTCTTCTTCTTGCCCCTTTTGTCATACTCTAGGTATGATAGATCTTCTTTGTTGCGAAGGACCCTTGTGGTTCTATTGTACAACTAATAGTACATTTGGAAGTCGCTTATTAGCAAGCTTGCTCTTAATGCTCTAGTGGTGTTCTACGCTATGATTACGACTACATGGCTTTCTTGGATGTAGCATTCGAATCTAGCAGCCATGTCCCTCCACCAACTTGCGAAGGTGATGAAGTCCTCCACAGGTTTTAGTTTTTTGGTGAGGAGGCCAGCAATCGTGGGCTCATGCTGAATGCGATGGATATATTGCTATAGGAACTTATCCAGCATAAATTTGAAGTTACTGACGTCAAAGGCGGTGAGCGTGTTGAACCACCTAAGTGCTTCTCCTTCAAGACTCTTAAAGAAGAGGTATATTGTCAACCCATTGTCATGTTGATAGGGCAAGGCATCCATGGTGAATGTAGCTAGATGGTTTTGTGGATCACTTGTCCCATCATACTTTTGCATTTTGGGCATTTTGAAACCTTGTGGCAAGGTGAAAGGTGGGAACTTGGAAGAGTCTAAGCCAACCTGTGCTTTTGAAGTGACCCTAGCTTGTACGAGTGCTTCTGATATCATTCTCTTGATGTCCAAACTCAGGGTAGCCATCTGCCCTTGGCCTTGCTACCTTTGAGGTTGATGGAACTATTGTGGTTGAGGAGTACCGGATTGAGGATGGAAGGAAGATTGGATCTGTGACCATGGCGACGTGGAGGGAGGAACCGATAGGGTGACGGCGAGGAGCGATGAGTCCAAGGAAAGGGATGCTCGACTCGAAAATACTGGAAAACACGTGAAAACAAAACAAATGGATAATGGGAGTTGCCACCTAGTCTATTTAATGGAAAGATGAGGAAAACCGAAAAAAATGCAATGTGATGGAATAGACAATCAAAAACAAATAAAAAAACTAACTTCCATGCCAATGAATAACACATAGGTCATTACAGGTAGAGAAACGGGTAAGGACTTCTGTTACGCATGGGGAAAGTGTTAGGCACCCCATACACCCAACAAATCGGTCTTTCTATGCTTTTCTGCTTGTATGCGTGGCAAATGCGAATGTACGCTTGCTTGAGTCTTAGATAGATGTACGCTTCATGCCATCTGAAAACAAATGAAATGCTAGGGGTAAAAAAAATGCAACCTAATGCTCAATCATGCTGTATGAGTTCTAGACTGACGGTCCACAAGAACTCGACATAGTAAACATCCTTGCCCTGAAGATGAACTCAAGAAATCCAAAAGAAACGCAATGGAAAATAATGCGTGTGATATTTGAGACATTATGTTAGCATGAATGCTATTTAATGTACGCCCTTGAGCGATATGCAACATGCAATGTATGAAAACTAGTTTTGGACATGATGTAGGCGATTAAGCCGATTACTGTACGCCCTTAGGCGATATGCAATATGCAATGCATGGATGTCATTAATGTATGCCCTAGTGGGCACTATGTTTGATGCTTATGTAGATGTGGGTAAAACAAGGAAAACACTGATCAAATCTTATTAAATTGAGTCAAACATGGACATTTGTGAATAGATGGCAAAGAATGCACAAACAGACAACATGCAAGGCTATGCAGAGGTTTATGCAAAATGTCAACATGCTCAAAATACACATCATCTAGCAAACAAGTCAAACTGGGTGGTTCTCTATCGTCACCTATCTATGTGGCGTCAGATCACATCGCCGCACCATTGGGCAATGAGTGGCATCATCTCGCAGTCTGGCGGCACGTGCCTCAGACTGGTCAGGCGGCCCAGATATGTCTTAGACAGATCAAACAACAAACAAGTCTATTTAAGCAATCAAGTTTCAGAGAAAACGCCGATTTTAACAAGTTTAGATATTTATTTAATGGCTTGATTAATTTGTGTTCGCTCAATTGTGTAGGTTCCTATGGCAAGGGTGAAGTCAATTTCAGGGATTCTAAGGGTCACTCAGTAGGATTTAAGCTCTTTGGTGCTGCTCTTTGACCTTCGTTAGTGTCCGCCAAGAGGTCCTAGGCTACAAGTTTGTCTCTCTAAAGAGGGGCCCGCAACCTAGGTTTCTATCCTTAAGGGTTGGTCCTAGCAAATCACAAAACAATAAATAAACACCAAACAGCAATATGTCAAGTTTCTATTAGGGTTTGATACAGACTTAGGGAGAAAGGTGAACTCTAAAACAAGCCCCTAGGACACCTTAGGCTCCTTGATCTGATAATCACAATCAGGACATAGTATGGGTAGGCAACTTGCAATGGCCCGGGTTTGCTCTGTTCAGTCGATCAAACCAGATTGAGAACCCTAAGGAACTATAACCTTGTTGTCAAGTAATTAGTTTCCTTCCTATTGGAGGACATAAAACAACCCTAGAATCTGTTAAAAAGCCATAACGAATAGTGGACAAGAATATCATTAGTTTGACTTATTCAGATCACTACTACAAGCAATAAAAATCAACACAAACAATAAAAACAAAGCCTACAGGGAAAAATGTTCCTAGGATCATCAGTCGCCTATGGGTCTAGCGACGAGTCTAGTCACCCCTCGCTACGACGACTGATGGTCGTCTTCCTCCTCCCACGTGCATAGACTGCCCTAGGGTTTTAGAACCAGTTTCTTTCCTCTCTCTTCCTCTCTCAGTCTCATTTGCATGGGGGTCTAGGGTTTTGGCATAGGGTCTATATCTCTCTTCGTCCTCCTCTCTCTCTCATTACGTGCATGGGGACGAGTTGTCTATCTCCTTCTCTCTCTCTTTCATATGGGTGCTAGGCTACCTCTCTCTCTCTTCTTTCATGCATGCATGGGGACTGGCTTTCTCTCTCCCTTTCTCTGTCTCTTGTATGACGGCTATGTTTTGGAGGGCTATGGACTGCTACTCTCTCTCTCTCTCGCATGGGACTACCAGGTGTGATGGTTTGGTGTGGGGTTGGGAAGATTGCAGTGGTTGGAGGTGGTTTTGTGGGATGGAGTCGCAGGCTAGGGTTCTATCCTCTCTCTCTCTAGTGTGTGGGTGCCAGGCTTGGAGACATGGCAGTGGTGAACGACCGTGGGGTGTGGTAGGTGTTGGCTTCATTGGTTGGACGTGGAGGTCGGCTACCGTAGGAGAGGACTGGTGGGTCTTGGATGGAGGGAATACAAGAAGGGAAGGCTCATGGGGTTGATGCTCATGGTTGGAGGGAGGAGGTTGTGGCCATGGGTGTGGCTGTTTGTGGGTTACAGTGGAAGGAAGAAAAGAGGGGATGGACGATGGTGGGTTTTTCGATGTGGAGGTGGGTCAGTGGGTCGGCCTTCTCTACCCCTGTGCTTCTTAAGGTGTGACATATAGGCTTGATTATCCATTTTCACTTGTAAACCATGTAATTAATTGTAATATTGTATAAATGGTTTATTAATGGATAATCTGTTGTTTCTTGTGTGTGTGGTGGTTTGTTGATTTTCTGTGCACCTGGTTGTATTGTAGGACCAATGTGGGGTCTGGTTTGAGGATGCACAGTTGCGTCGATTTGCATGCCTGTCCTTTTTCCTTTTCATTCTTTCCTTTTCTCCCTCTTTCCTCACGAGCCTTCATCTTCATCTTCTCCTTTCTTTTTCTTCTCTTGCAAGCTTGTGCCTCCACAGCTCCGCCGGTGTCACCCTATCCCCTCCGACGCGAGGGTGATGGGATCAGGGGCCGACGTGATGCAGGGAGGAGGGGAAGATAAAAAGGGGGAAGGAGGCCAGTGGAAGGGAAGGAGTCGAGCTGGAGAAAAAGGAGATTAGTGTCGCTTGGGAAAGGACGTGAAATTAGAGGTGTGCGCCACCACCGAGGGTCACCGAGGCTTTGCCGGAGTGCGAGGGAGGTCGCTGGAGTGCTGCCTGAGGTACGCACCACTGGTCGCTGGAATTTCATCACGGCAATGCTGAGAGGTAGGGGAAATGGTGTCTTCACCTATTACTTATTTGTCTGGTTACCCCTGATCAAGGTAACATCAATAAGAAAAGTGGAAATTAATAAGAAAAGTGTGTGGATTTGTGAAAATGAAAAGATATGGTTTGGCTAGGATTGGACTTGTGTTTGGTCCTAAATTCCTAGAAATAAGTAAGAATTGCGTTTTAACCAGTTACCAACCCATGTTTGTGGTTTTGGTTTTGAGCCCTGTGAGGTATTGTGTTTTAGGCTAGACCTAGTCAAGAATATGGATTTCTCAAAATATGAGGATGGTTTTTGAATGCATAAAAAGAAAGAAAAGATGAGTTTTGGAAAAGAGTATGGTTTTGGGAAGAAATCCCAAACATTGAAAAAGTGAATTTGAGTTTTGGAAAAAGACATGTTTTGGAAACAGATTTTCAAGTGTTTTAAAGGAAAAGAAAAAAGTTGTTTGAAATGGATTTTCAAAAAGAAAATCATGTTTTATAAATCGAAAGTTATGATTTGTGGTTTTGTTGAGTTTTGCTGTGTGTATGTTTGGGGCGCGTACTGGGTGACTTAGATGTCACTCACGTGTGCTTTGTTTGGTTTTCAAGTGCAGGTTAGAGTGCAGTCTAGTTCCGATGCCCGAGTAGGAGCTACTAGCCGTACATTGTTTCCTAGAGGTGAGCCTTAGTTACAGTTATTTTGTTATTGTTGTAATTAGTGTAATTGCTTATGATACTATGATTTAGGTAATGTGTCCAGATTTGAGGTGTTACATAGGGTTAAGGCAAATGCAAATGTTGCGAAGGAGGTTGACTGGCTTTGTTGGGTTCATGTAGAAAGGAGGAGGACGGTGACCGTTAGGCTGTGGAGGACGGCCATCGAGGGTTACGGGATGGCTTGAGAGATGGTGGATGGCTGATGCATTATGGGATTATGAAGTGGGGCTTCCGTCGTGTGTGGGATTTGATGGATGGAAAATGAGAGGGGTAGCCTAAGATGCATAGGAGGCAATGGTTTATGGGGAACAAACCCTCATCTTGTGGGCAAGGGCTGGTGATCTCCGATGGATTCTCATATATGCATGCACGTCGGCGAAATAAAAAAAACTAAACGAACACCATCGAAAACATACTGAAACACACTAAACAAGAAATGAATGCTTAGAGGTTACATGAGTTACAGGATTACCCACATAGTCGACAGGTTTTGGACCTTCTTGGCATGCAACCGGTGGTGGGCTTGCTTGAAGTCCCGGTTGCAGTGGTTGGGCCGTGTAGGGGCTGCTTGGGACGTGGTGAAGGCTAGAAAAAGGGAAGGGCTAGAGAAGCTGGTGTACAACCAAGGAAATGGGTTGAATAGGGTATCAATGTGGAAGGAGAATGGCGATTGCTTCCCTCTTCCTCTCTCTCCCATTCCAACTTTCTCTCTATCTCTATCTCTCTCATTAAACTACTCCTCCTCCTTAGGGTTTTGCGGCCCCCACCTCTTTCTCACTTTCTTGTTGGAACTCCTCTCCCTAGGGTTTCCTCTTACGTCCCTTTTCTCCTCTTACGTGGGTGGTGTAAATAGGGTTAGGGTTTGCATGTGGGTTGTAGGATGTAGGGTTTTTTGAAAGGACAGTGAGGTTGGGTGTAGGGTTTTTTGAAAGGACAATGAGGTTGGGTGTAGGGTTTGCATGGGCTTAAGGTTTAGATTAGGCTTGGGCTTATTGTTTTGGGCTCAAGTTTATCTTTAGGTTTGGTTTAATTTTGGTCTTATTTTATTTTATTTTTTAGGTATATGATTAGATTTGTCTTAGTTTTTATTTATTTATTATTATTATTTTTTTGACGTAGATTTTATTTGCTTAGGTCTGATGGTGGTTGGATCTTATTTTTATTCATTTTATTATTTATTTTGGTTTGCTTTAAATTTGGGTTTTATGGTTGGGCCTGTGGGGTTTGATTTGGGTTTATTATTTTTGGGTTTGTGCTTATTTATTTTTTATTTTTAGTTTAGGTTGATTTGCTCTTTTAGGTGTGATTTGGGTTTGGTGTTATTTTGGTTTTAGTTTATTTTATTCTTTTATGCTTAGGTTTAGTTTCATTTTTAGGTTATTTCATCTTTGTAGGTTTGGATTTTATTTTATTCTCTTAGGTTTAGTTTTGTTTTTAGTTTATTTTATCTTTTTAGGTTTAGGTTTTATTTCGAGATTTACATTTAGGTTTAACTTTGGATTTAGCTTTTTTTTTTTTTAGGTTTACGCTTGGGCTTGGTTTTAGTTTAGTTTGGGTATAGATTTTTGTTTCGGCCTGTGTTGTTTGGTTTGGGCTTTAGGTCAGGCTTTGGCTTATTTTTGGGTTTAAAGGGTCAAGTTGGCTCCACCTAAGCTAAAGCATGATTCGGTAGGTGTAACCATGCCGGCGAGGAGATTCCGCAAAAAAGGAGAAGAATGCGAAATCGGTGGGCAAAATCACGTCGAAAAAGCAAAATAAAAGGAGTCGCCACCTAATCTATTATGGAAGACAAGGAAAACCATATGCACGAAAAATCATGCAAGAACAACAAAGACAAGTCTACGAAATAACCAGAATGCA
>JAMKQA010020403.1:0-11553 GCA_024699735.1 Posidonia australis | reverse complement strand
AATCAATACATGTACCCAACTTTTAATTCTATTGAGGACTTACTTGCCATTCCTCCTGCCTTTAAACTTGCTGTCACCCTAGCTGGTGCACACAGTTTCGTACTTGTAGTTATTTTGCATGTTTGGCAAGAGAGAAATAATAGAATCTTCAGGAATTTGTATAGAAATCTATTTATGATCTTCAATGACATTACTGTTATGTTTCATTGTTGGGTAGATTCTTTGGCTACAGGATTTGAGAAGGCTGAGAATTTGCTGGCTGTGTCTGCTTTTAGACAGAGCAGAGAGGGGGAGCAGGAATTGGCTCCCGACTGTGAGATGGCCCTTGGCACTCCATCAATTCAAGGCCACTTTTAACCATTGGTTAATTTGCTACTGATATCTCACTTGTTATTATTTTTTTTGGAGGGCTGGTAGATCCAGTCCTTTGTGTTGATAGCCTTAACTTCTCATCAACACCAGGACATCTCATTTTTTGGAGGCTTTTTGTCACCTGCTGTGTGACGGGATAATTTTTGTAATATTCACAAGGTCTTTAACATTGTCTTATTGTGAGTGTAATGTTTGATAATATTAAAAGAAATACAACTACCGATTACCAAAACAAATTTGAAATTGAGAGTGATTCTGCTGTCTTGGTTGTCATGTTTAATAGCAAATTTATGAAAGATTATGCTCTAAACAGATGGTGAACTGAAATGCTAACTTTTCTTAATATTTTTTATGATGTTTAAATTTTTTAAAAGCTTTGTGCAGAGATTTGGCATTTCAGGTCTTCAGTTATCATGGACCTCTTATTTTCTTGCAAAGGTATGACCTAAATTTCCTAGTATAGAAGTCAAAATTCATGTCTCTTCAAACTTCATCCTACTTTATCTTTTTTTTTTTTGCAGGCATTGCATGCTTTTGATGCTACATCCATGAAAAAACTAAGTTTGCCAGTGGGTGATTCACAAAAGATTCAACCTCACCATATAGGACTTTACTTTCAAAAGAGAGACAGAATAATACAATAGATTGCTCCACATGTAGGTGTCATTACAGTGAATGTTGATGCACAAATATTCATGCTAATCTTTTTCTCTTTCTGGCTAATGAAGTGTCTTCCTGACTAATCTTTTTCTCTTCCTAGAACACAGTCGAATAATTCTTCATGATGGACATAGTTTTGCTATTGACCTATTATTGTGCGAACAAATATTCATGCTCTGTATCAGATGGTTCTTCTTCATATCCAATGAAATGTCTTCCTGGCAAATCATTTTGCAGGCATGTGTACTGGTGAAATGCGTTTCCCTTGTAACACAGTCAAAAGAAAAGAAATAGGGGGAAAAGGAGAGGAAGCAGCACCTGGGGACCAAGGCCGAGGGATATCTCCCGTGTACTTTGTTTTTTCTGTTAATAGCCCACCTTTTATCAGGTAGCTTTCTTGGGTGCTACCATTATATTGATCTGCTATAGTCTTGTTAGTGTTCCGCAAAAACTTGTAGGAGGAGATGAGGGATGCATAGCAATAATTAAAACTTTGATTTAGTAAGTGATGTATCTAAAATTTTGCTTATGTTAGTTGACTTTGGAATACTCATAACCATGTAGGCTTGTCCCGGTGTCCCTGAATCTACTTATATGCCCGGTGTCCCTAAATCTACTTATATCTGAATCTGAACCTTGTGTCCTTTTTCCTTGTGATGTATTATTGTATATTTGGTGTTGATTTGCTAAATATTTGATGCAGATTAATGTATGGCTGAGCAACATTTCTTTTCATGCATATGCTGAGGTAACATTCCAAGACACATATGATGTAAGTTTCATGTACTCCACTTTGTTGTGCTCTTCTTTGTCAGCTAGATCCTGTTACATCTATGATAACTAGCTTATCTTGCTTTGAATAAAAGAGGTTCTGCATTAAGATTGCTAGATTATGCTGTGTTCTCATTTGAGAATATGTCAAGTTGATCTGTAACTATAAGTTGTGTATTTTTTTTGTCCTTCAATTTTTTTCACAGGTGATTTACAAAAGCCCGTGGTTTCCACTGTGGATCTAAAGATCCCGCTGTGTTGAGAAGCTGAGTTTAACATCTCAGGGAGACCATTTTGAATATTAAAGGTTGGTAACCAATTGTGATTAATGAATACACTTAAATTCTAATGACCCTTTTCATGGATTTCATCTTCCATTAACCATCCATCTTAATTGCTGCCACTTCTTTGCTCTTACTACCAGCTTTTATGAAAACAATTTGATTGTCAGCGTCAGGGGAGCAGTACTTACGAAAGTGGAATAACAAGGTCCTTGGGTGCAATTTCAGAAGCTGTTCCAATTGTTGATCAAGTTTCACAAGAGACCATGAAAGGCCAACATCCAAGAGATGCACTTGTATCTTCTAGCCAAGGATGATTCCAAGGAGATGATGAAGATCGTGAAAAAGCAGTTAATCAGTGGAAACCTCAGCCATCTACAAGGACAACAAGAAACACACAAACTAGGATGGCAGATAAGATCCATGGAGCTGAGGCAGTCTGGGCACCTGTGAAACCATTGAGCAAGAGTGAGTCAACTGTAGTTGCATATAATGGGCTGAGTGAAGTTAGTGGCCATTCTTCAGATAAAAATGTAAATGATGCACCAAGTAAATTGAAATCTAAGAGGGCTGAAATGGAGAGATATGTTCCTAAACTCATCACTAAAGAACTAACACGGGAGCACCCACCAGCCTTTTGATCTCCCACCAGGCTGCACCTACTGAGGTGAATTCAAATTTGGACACTGGGAGTTCATTGATAGAAGTCTCGGTAGAGAGCAAGAAGTGGGATCATGGCAAACCTATCAAGCATTGTAAGAGTCATGCATCTTGGTGGCAACGCAGTCCCCATGAGGGAGTGTCTTCCCCTGACACTATTGAAACTGTTCAGCAACATTTTAATGACAAGCAGTCAACAGAGCTTGATACCTCATTTCCACACACAACACATTCTAGTGATGGCTGGAGCATGGATAATACTAATGTACCACCTAATGAGTCTGTTGTAGTCTCTTTAGGGGACAAAGGAGCAAGCAGAGCAAAGCACCAAGGACAGAAGGTACACAAAATTGTGGTGTCAAATGATACCATTTCTGATACTAAGAATTTGCAAAGAGGGTCCGTCAACAAGGTAGATACCCAGCCTCCAGCATCTAGATGGAGCGAGCTGGATGCGAAAAGTTCTTTCAGCAACCATATTGTTGGTGAACATGCTCGATCCCAATGGAAACCCAAGTCACAGGTCTGCTCATCTCATAGCCAACAAGAAGGTAATAGGGATATGGAGGGACAACAAGTTCCATTGCAAAGTGGAAGTACTGACAAAGGGTCCCTTGTACAGTTTATGGGTGATCATCAGGTGCAGAATGTTGAAAACAAAAATAATCTTGGCCCAAATGGTGTTGATCCTGAGAAAAGAAATGTACATCATCATGAAACTAGGAGGGAGAGGAAGTTTACGACTAGATCGTTGAAAGACCAAATTGGCTCACCAAATCAAAACTCCTCTCAAGTGGCTGAACCAATGCAAGGGAAGCAGCGATATGGACAACACAATGGATGGTTTGACAAAGGGCAGGAAACCAATCATGTGGGAGGAGGTCGGCACTTGGACCAAGACACCGGCAAACATGACTTGCCAACAACAATTGACAGGTCAAGGCACAATTCACATTATGGATATCAGAAGGTTGAATCACATAATAAGATTGTCGATTCAAGTCAATCAAGTGTTACAGTGAGTGAAGACCCAAAGGATACCTTCCAGGCCATTCGTTCAAGCTATAGGGGTCGAGGGCAAAACCACTTTAGGCATGGTGATCACTAGTATGTGTGGAACAATGGACCTCCCACTCAGGCTGGTGACACACATGATGGCAGAGAATGAGATGCTCACAAATTGTTGGTCATTTTCATATGCCAGGTTATTTCTACTGCAGTACCGCATGCTTAGTCCTATGTGTTCAGATGAGGGCACTATTCACCTAATTCAACATGGCAGTTGTTTTGGTTTTTTCTCATCCAAGGAATCCACTACGGATTTTAATACTGGTGTTCACAGAATCACTCGTGGAATCCACTACAGGTGATCATCGACGAGTACAAGGGACTGGTTATAGTCAAATCTACCATGAATGCCAAAACACTTGCACCATATCTCAAAGATAAGATGAAGCGTGACGTGTATGTTGTCCCTCCCAAGAAGGATCTTAGAGCTCTATCGAGTAGTAGCCAAGCGTAGTATGACATACTAGTATAGACAAGGCACTAAATATGTTTGTGTAAAGGAGGCATATACAAAGGGAAAAAAGTTAAAATTATAATATTAGTTGTTACGAGGATCCATTCCATTATTGTATTCATAAGTTATTTGTGTAATTACCATGTTCATGAATAAGATGTATATGTCATGTATAGAAAGTTTTTTTGTTGGGAGACATTAATATCATTGTTTTTAATTTAATTTTATATAGTTTTATTCTAATGTGCATTTTCAATGTAACTTGTCAAAGTCATTGTTTAAAAAATATATATTTTTATATTTTTTATGTTTTTTTTTTAAATTTAAGCATTTAATTTATAGGTTAAACCGTTAAAAAAAATCTTAATTGACAATTATACTTGACAGTTATAGCTATCAAGAAACACATAATTTTTTAATGGTTCCATTTATCAGTAAAGTCTTCCCTCCAATTTTAAAATTCAAATTCTCGACAGTTCCAACTGTCAAGGAATTAATTAAATGATACTATTTTAGGCGACACTAATTTTTTGACGATTGAAACTATCACTTAAGTATTGAATAACAGTGAAATCATCAAAAATATTTAATTAATTTGACGATTTGAACCGTCATCTACGAAGGTTATTTTACTAATGTGATGTTTGTACGGATAATCATGTGTGTTGTGTGTGTTTTGAGGGCAGTAAAAATGAGATCATCGCCTCCACTGGAGCGTCATTTGTCCAATGTAATTAAAATTTGCATTGTAATTAATAGTTGGAATGAGGTCTCTTGTCAGAAGACTCACGAAATAGTAAGAGAGACAGAGAGAAATGTGTCAGCATCCTCTGACCTCATTCCTTCCCATCTTCCCGTTAAGCTTCAAATTTTTTTGAATTATGTTGGATTTGGAAGCAATAATTAGGAGATTGTGATGGCAATTAGATAGAATGTTTAAAGAAAGAAGGAATTGAATGACTGGAGGGGATTGGAGGGGTTGGAGGCATTTGGAGTGGTTGATGAATATTGGTTCGAATTTCTCCTATCTAATCACTATTGCACTTTATTTTTCTAGACATCTTTGAGGTGGAAGGAGAGAGAGATGGAGGAAAGGAGCTCGTCAGCTATCAAAAGCGTGTACGAGTTGTGATGGCATGAGAGGAGCAGAGATCACCACCAGACAAGGGGTATAATATATTGGATGATGGTTTCCTGCTTGTTGGGTTGTGTTGGCTTTGATGTTAAGATTTTGGTGTGGAGGTGCTTGGGGGTCGTCAATGGGCTATCCGATCTCCTTCACCTCAATCGACATCAGGGGATGGCATCGTCAGGCCACTGTCATGGCTAGAGAGGCCTGCAACCCTGTTGGGTGCCGTCTGGTGAATGGGACGGAGGTGGGGAAAGATGGCAGTGAATTTGCATCCAACCACTAAGTTATTACGGTATTGTAGTAAGTTCTGGGATTTAAGCACTCCAACCCTATAGTTAAGTAGTTTTGGATAAATATGAGGCTATAGTTTATAGTTTATGACAAGTATAAAATATGAGGATTTGATCCTTGAGTTTTTGCAAGGCCGTGACCTCTATCAACCATATTTAATGTATAATGACTTATGTTAGTATTGTTAATAATCTGGAATGAAGGTTTTACACTACTAAAAATATGCTCTTAATTTATGCGGTATTTTATGAAAACGCTTATTGTCCCTAAGTGTCCTGTAGAACGCTGATAGTACTCCTTTCCATTAGTGCAGTAGATCCAGTGATCTTATGATGCTAGTGGTGATTTGTTATGGTAGAAAAACATATGGTGCATTGATCTCAAGTCATCTCTCTCAATTAGGTGACAGGAATGAAGAAACCGGCGACGAAGAAACCTGGTACCTAGAGAGGTTGACGGCGAGCCTAGGAGAGGTAGAAGAAAGCTCTTGCGAAGGAGGTTCACTCCTTCCTTGATCTGTGCTGTAGATGTACGGTAGACGACGATGGCTTTCAGGTAGGTAACCCTTTCCCTTCCTCTACTCCGTTCTCCTATGCGGTGCGTTCCCCTTTGACGGATGATCAGGGCACCTTCAAACTTTGTTCTCCTCCTCAAACCGTGCCTGACTGCAACTGAGATACCCCCCCTTCTCCTACCCTCTCCTCGCCGTATGAGGGTATCCCCAGTAATCCCACGAGGTGTTTGTCTTGTGACTCCTCAGAGAAGAATCATGCTTGGGTAAACTCCTGCCTCCCCTGGTGCCCCACATCGAACATCTCTAAAGGACTGACGTCGGGAGGCATCAGGCTTTTTTTTTTTAAAATTCATGTAGTTGTACTTCCTGTGTCACCCCCCGCTTTGGCTGTTGGGTCTCTCTCTTGTCTCTAATACGAGGTTTTACCCAGTTCTAGCTGCATTAATGTTGATGCGTCCGTAGGTCTGTAAATGGAAAGGATATTTACCCATAATTTGCCTGGATCTGTCCTATTTTATAAGGATATAGGTCAACAATTTTTCAACTCGTTATCCATTTATCCGTCATTCACTTTACTTGCAGTCTCATACGGTACAGGTAAGAATTATTATCTATCTGTCATCTGTATATCCGTTATATAAGGATTATTATAGTAATTTTATATTAACTATATAAATATAAAATATAATATATATATATATATATATATATTATATTATTATATAATTCTTCTAATATCCTTATCTTCTTAAATACGTAAATATAAAACCTCTACTCAATCGTAAATCCCTAATCGTCTCCTCTACGACTCTTCCTGACTCCCATCTCCCGCCTCCTCCTCCTCCTCCTCCTTCTTAGTCGTCGGCTCCACTGACCCAACCACTTCCACTCTCATTGTCCACACCACACTGAGATAGAAGATTAGAAAACAGAGGAAGGGGGAAGCGAGTGAGGTTTTGGAGTCATGGCGACTACTGCAATGAGATTGGCGATCCTCTGGCTGATCCGAGTCCCCGTGGTGGTGAGACCATCGCTAGCCTCATGGACGAACCCAGTCCAGGCGCCTCTCTTCCGATTCATGTCGTCCCACGACGACCACATCGAGAAGGAGGAGGTCATCGACAGGGTCCTTTCTGTCGTCAAGAGCTTCCCCAAAGTCGACCCTTCCAAGGTCCCATCCCAACCCTTCCACAGTTTCCCAACTATACAATGAAAGGAAAGAAAAAGATTTGTTTTCTTTTCAAACTCTAGTGATGAAATTGTTGGTGGTTGTGGGAATTGCAGGTGAATCCGGAAGTCCATTTCTAGACGGACTTGGGGTTGGACAGCTTGGACAATGTGGAGATTGTGATGGCATTGGAGGAGGAGTTCAAGCTTGAGATTCTGGATATGGAGGCCGACAAGATCGACTTGTGCACCGTGGCGATTGAGTACATCTACTCGCATCCGATGACTGGTTAGTCTAGGAGGGAAAGGCTGTGCCTTTGTTTCTGTTTTCTACTTCTCATTTGGCGGTTGAAATGGCCGTCTTTGTGTTTTCATGGCATTTGAAATGAAATTGTGTTGTGATGACGATGTTCAACGTTCTCATGTTGGCCAATACATGCATAATTCAATGTTGTTAGTAGAGGTTATAATGGAAATTTTTCTATTTGTCGATATGGATTTAATACTACTGATATATGTATTTGCAGGTATATGTTATGACGATAAATATATTTACTGCTATATATGTTGTTACATGCTATAACAACAAATATTTTTATTTCACACCAATTTATTACTTATCATGATGTTACATCCAATTATCCGTTTATCTTACCCGTTCTATATCCTACTATGAGTAATGAGACAGATAATGGTAGAAACTTAGAAAATACGGGTCTATACCTATCCCGTTACCTGTTAGAAATTAAAGAGTAAGGGTATGAGTACGCCTTTACTCGCCCCACACCTGTCCCATTTACAGGCTTATGTGTACGACTTCCCCGCCAGGTTTGACAGGACATGTACAAACTTTTTGATGGTACTCTAGCAAATGCTTCACATGCGGATCGATTAGACACTTGTGTGCTTTCTTCAATTTCCTCTCAAGTGCACACACACTCTCTCTCCTTTCCATCGTAAAAACTAAAGGTGCACATGAATCGTATTAGATCAAATTAAGAGTAAATATACATTTTAATTAAAATTATTTGAATTAAATAATTTTAATTTTTTTTTTCAATCTAACTTTGATTTAAACTTAACCTACAAACTTCTAGTTGAATTAGATTAACTCTTGAGTTTTATATGTACTTATTAAGAACTAAAGATTATATTTACAACATATTGTATATAAACGTACAATGTTAATAATAAACATAAAAGTATTGATAATAAACATAAAATAGTGAACAATCTGATAATATTGTACACAAAAACATCATTTTCTTGTATTTTTTTAATAATATAAATTATCACTCTAAAATTTATAAATAATTCATAGCAAAATGCAATAGTAAAAGGAAGAGACAATCAAAAATGGAGTGGAGAGTGATTAGAAAATTTTAAGATAGAGCACGATGGATGTGTAAGGGAAGATCACGTGAAAGAAAAAGAGATAGACTTGTAAAGAGAAGAGACTAAGGTTTTATAAATAAATAATTATATATATAATATGTATTTGTAAATATAAATAATTAAATATATATATATATACCTTTGGGTTACAAATTAGGTTAGGTAACTCGCCTTAGAATTCATACTTAATTCAGAAAGTTTAGATTTAAGATGTTTTGACTCATAATCAATCTATAATATAAAAAACTCGATTCAATCCAACCTACTTAGGTTGAACTGATTTGATTTTTGGATTAACCTAAACTCATGTACACCTATAATAATAACTTTCATTCCACCTCCTCCCCCACATTTAATCCACTACATTTCCCTTAACCACCTCCTCCACTTGGTTTTTACTCCCTACCATGGCGGGAATCAACTTCCTAAACCCATCCAAATCAAGTCGTGTGCACCATTGAAGCTCTCTCCGACTATGCGATTGCCATTATGCATGATGGACTCCCCTTGATGGTTGATATCACTAACTGTCTTGTCAATTCTTGGTCAAGTTTCCATTTGCCTCCCTTAAAGATGGTGCAATCGAACCAAAGTGGTTTACAGCCATTGGGGTTGGCATTACTTTTGCTCCTTCGTCTATTAATGTTGATGCAGTTCGTTCCCTCCCGGAGGAGGGTACTTGGGTCTTTGTCAGAGGCATTCCATTTCACCTTTTGATCTCAAACCTTTATTGATTGCTCCCTACAAGAGCATCACCTTTCCTCATCAAAAAAAATTTACGTTCTTGGGAAAGGTCTATCCTCTATCCTCTACATCTGTGAATGCCTTTGAAGTTGATGGTCTCTCTAACCCCCCAACACCCACACCTATTAGACCTCACATCTCCTTTGCCTTTAAAGCATGCAAAAGCATTGGAAATGTGAGACATAATTAGACATGTTAATTCTTGATACAACATGATTACACAAAATGATACAATAATATGATGAAATTTAGTAATAATTTTTTTAACTATTTTAGAATATTTTTGTGTTTTATCGTTAATAAACATAATTTTATTTTGACATGATTGAACACGATTACTACTTGATTCAACATAATTAGAATCAATTGAACTCAGTTAATACATATTTAACATTGATAATGGATTATTAAGCATATTATTACTAAATTGAAAGATATACATTTTATACATGTTCAAAATTATTGTATTATTAGTAATCAAATATTGTTTTTCCAAAATACAAGAAATATTTGTGAAAAAAATAATACACATGATGACATGATGATAACTACACGACACGACTAGATTGATAGGTTTAGACACTATAGTAATAGAAATAAACTGTGTCTAGAAGATAACCATTGTGGCATCAGGGCTCATCATGGTGCTAGGGGAAGAGGAAGAAACTCTTGGATTCGTAGGCCCAACAACAATCAGGTTAATAATGAGTCCAATTGACCAACTGCTAGGCCTATCCCTCTGACCCCAAATGCTATTGGGTTTCTACCCACTCCCACAAGTATCATTGGCTTTACTATTGCCCTTCCCCCTACTGCTTACTGGTAATGCTAACCTTAACTCTGGTACCACCTTCGTGGTGGCAGCTCCCTAAAATCCTACCATTATAGGCCCCTCTCTTGTTGCGGTGATTCTGTCCTCGATGATCAGCTCTTCTATGCCTGGCAGTTTTGTGGTGGGCATCAGTCTACAAACGCATAGCATCTTTGATCCTAACCTAGAAAAAGAAAAACGTATTCAAGCACTCTATCGTGCTTTTGAGAAGGAGGATGTCACAGTGGAACCCTAGTATTCTAGCTTCGTTGCTACCACTTTAGAGACTGCTATCCAGACGTCCAACTAGCTGGAAACGTAACTATTGCTCCACCCATCTCTCTGACTACTAGTGTGACCATGCCGGTGGAACCCTGCATGACTCCACGGTGCGTGGAAACACACTAGAAGTTCCGATATGGTCACAGTGAAAATGGTGAATCCAAAGAAGGAGACTAAACTCGAAAATACCAAAGAAAGATAAGAAAAGGATAAGAAAAAGAAGTCGCCACCTAGTTTTTTAATGGAAAAACAAGGAAAACAAAACACAAAGGAAAAAACTTAAAGAAATCAATGCGAAGAAAACACACACATGCTTCATGCCTAATGGATGAAGTGCATAGATCAATGCGGGTCAGAGAAAGGGTAAGGATTCTTGTTACGCATGGGAAAAGTGTTAGGTACCCCATGCGCCCGAAGAATTCAGTATTTCTAAGTTTCCTACTTGCTAATAATCTAGTGTGTGTATGCCTGTTTACTCTTGATGCACATGCCTAAGATGAATGCGAAAACATGACAAAACAAAGAGAAATGATAAGGAAAGTAATTTGAGGGACAATGTAGGCATTGAAAATGCCACCTAATTGTACGCTCTTGCACTACAAGAAAACTAGGCTTTAGCCACAGCCAAATTCTGTGGCTAATACAAAAAAAGTTGTGACTTTTGACCGTGGCCAAGCCTGTGGTTAAAAGCTATGTATCTAAATTTTAGCCACCGCTCTAGTTGACCGTGGCTAATTTAGCCACGGTCCAATTCTGTGGCTAATATATGGCTATGTTGTGCCGAGTGGAGAAGAAGAAATCAAATACAATCCCCAAAGCCAAGCATCCAATCCTCCACAGATGAACCTCACATGAAACCCTAGATCTGGAGAGAAGAGGGAGGTGTTCTCTCTATTCAATTAGGGTTACACAAATGACAAAAAGGTTACATAATCTGTGCCTTAGCCTACT
>JAMKQA010020402.1:0-10730 GCA_024699735.1 Posidonia australis | reverse complement strand
AAAATCCCTAAAAAATTCATGAGGAAAATCAAACCTAAACCAATTAAAACCTTAATTAAACCTTAAATCACAAAATTAAGAGATTAAATTAAACCCATAAAGCCCAATTAAAATCCTAAAATTAAAACCCTAAAAAGTCCTAAAAAATCCAAAATAAAAACCAAAACAAAAATCCCAAAACCCAAGCCCATTAAGCCCAATACTTTTTCGTTTAAGAATGCAATTCAAAACTTAATAAAGTCAAAAAATAATTCCGACGACCCTGATTTTCCGACAACAACTCTGGCAAGCAATCCCAAGAAATCCAAAGCTGATCTCAGCCTCTGTGATCCTTGGCCAAGTTTCTCCGACCCACGTGCGTGATCCCACGACACCCAGTGGCTGAGGAGGAGGATCAACGGCGTCGAAGAGCCATGCCGGAATATAAGGCCTTGCCATTGACAGAAAAAAAAAAAGGACCTTTGGCCAAGCATTTCCAAAGAATCCCAGACCTTCGAGCTTCCCATCCAGCAAGCCTAGAATCCCCAAGAGCATCCCATCCTTTTCTTCCAAAGCCAGCCGCCGTTAGCCAGCTAGATAGAGCAACCACTGGTGCCGTTACCGTCGACCCATCGCCGGAGCACGTGAGAACAACCACTCATGTATGCTTCTTCCCCTCCTTTTCATTTTGGCATGTGCACTTAGAGCCCCTTAGCCCTTTGCATGCATCATAGTGGAGCCAGGCCCCTCCAGCATGCCGTTTTCCCGGCTCCGGCGATGGGTTCACCATCGCCGGCGGAGCCCGACTGCGGGCGGGCCTAGGAGGCCGTCCTTGGGCCACCTCTCCTCGCCTCCTCTCTCCACCTCTTCTCTCCTCCCCCTCTGGGTTCCCTCTGTTCCAGAGAAACCCGCACTGTCGCCGTTGTTTCACCGCTAACGCCACTGCCGACCCGCCACTGACGAGAGTACATCCACGTCGTTCCAACCTCGCCATGACTCCCCAAGGCCTTCGGAAGTTCCCCTGCATTGCCCCGAGCGCCTCCGTGCCGCTCCACCACCGCTTAAACCTTCGCAGCAACCCAACCACCTATGCCGTTCCCGTCGCTGAAGATGGAGGTGGGAGAAGGCCTCCAAACCTCCTCGGGCTTTGCCAAGCGTCCTCCTAGCCTCGCCGTGTCCCCATGGTGCTCCCCGAGCCTCCGACGTGCCACTTCAGCCTCCGGACCGCCTCCATCCACGCCGTTGTCTTCTCCGGCGCCAACAAAAGCCCCTCGCCGGAGCTCGAGGTGGGTGGGAGGCCTCGGGCCTCCCCAGCCACGCCCCACCACTCGAGGAGGTCCGTCGTGACTACATGGTGCTTCCCTAGCCTGGCGCGCACCCCTCCGACCATCGGACCACCTCCAGTAGCTCGTCGGAGAGATCGTCGGCGGCGGAACGCTGGTGATCTTCGAATGGGTCTTTTTACGCCCAATTTCTTTAATTTTTGATTATTACTTTTAGGTCCTCATTTTATTGCATTTCAGTCCTTTCCTTATTGCATATGGGTCCTGAAATTTTCATTTTAGTCCCTGCAGTTTTAAAATACTTTTTATTTTTTGTTTTCTTTGAGAATTTTGCATAAAAGTCCATGAATAGTTCATCTTTTAATTCTTAACATATTAATGCATGTTTTTATCACATCTAGGTCCTTTGAACATAGTTTCATCACATTTAGGTTTAGAATATTTACATTTAGGCCCCTGAAGCTTTTTAAGATGATTTTTCTCAATAAAATTTACATTCTGAACCTTGCACATTCTGAAAATCACACTGATAATCATTAAAATTGAGTTTTCATCACATTTGACTCCTGGAAATTTACATTTTAGCCCTTGAAATCTTTAAAAATGCTTTTTCTCTAGGAAATTTGCAATCTGAACCCTGAATACTTTAAAAATTACACTGTCCATCACAAAAGTGGATTTCTCTTTACAGTTTGGTTATGAAAATTTGCATTTAACCCCCAGAACTTTAAAAAATGAGTTTTCTTTATACATTTTGCATTTTAGACCTCAGGAAACTTCATAATTGCATTAACCAATATAAAAGCCTCATTTTTATCACAATCAGACCTTGAGATTTTGCAGAAAAGTCCCTGGATTCACATTAAATCAATTCTGAGCATAAAATTTACATTTTAACCCTTAGATTAATTCCAAATCCATCACGTATGTTGCGTTTGGTACGCTGGAATGAAAATAGACAGGAATGGAATAAACTTTGGAATGGAATAAACTTTGGAATGGAATTTGGTACATAAGGAATTGTTTAGTGGAATTGACAGATAATTCCATTCCAGTGTTTGGTACATAAGGAATTGTTTAGTGGAATTGACAGATAATTCCTTTCCATTGTTTGGTATACAAGAACAGGAATGGAATGGAATACAATTTTTGAAAGATTAATAATTACATATTAAACTGAAAAATAATAAAATAACTTTTTTTCCCATACAAGTAAAATAAATTCATGTTTACAGTTAATAATTGAAACAATAATTCCACGATAAATTCATATTTTCATGATAACAATGATAAATCCAAGTAAAATAAAAATCAATAATTGTCACTAAAATATAATAATTCCACAATAAATTGAAACAACATCAACAATCTCGTCAAAATACAATAGCTTTTCAGAAAATAAAATAACTGACATCATATGTCACCATTAAGCACTGCTTTCACCCATTCTTCTTTTTCATCATCAGCAATAGTAAAGAAAACAATTGTTTTATCATCATCTTGAGTAATGTTTCTTATACCTTTGAAACGCTCACTCATAGTAATACCAGGAAGCTTCTTTATCTCTTCGTTTACCTTTTTTTTTGCTTCAAACAAATCAAAATCCACACTAATGACTTTACTGAAAATTTCAGTTGATGCTTTTATTTGATTTGCAATCATTGTTGCTGCATCTGTAATGCCTTGAATAATTGGCTTAGAGATCTTTCTTTTTTTTGTGGATTTTTCTTAATGCTAGAACACTCTTCAGTAGGAGTAGGAATTTCATTTTCACTTCGCAAAGGTGTTTCATTAACCAATGAACAATACACATCTCTTGCTGCAGTACCATCTCCTCTCTCAATACCTATCTCTTCATTTACATCGACTGGAGTTTGCGCATCCTTTCCTGTTGCTCGATCTTTCCCAAAAATAATGCAAAGATCCCAATAATGTGGAAATGGCTTATTTTTCTACACAGATGCTTTCTTGTGGACCTACGAGATATAAAAAATATTTCCCAAAAAAATTTAAAAAAAAATTTAGTGAATATATACATTCTTTAATAAAAAGTCAATACCTGTAAATATGACTCCCAAATGTCAGGAGCCGCAGTTACACATACTTTATCATAATCCCATGTAAAATTTCCAAACCCACTAGTATGGTTATTCATCATGTCATATACTATAATCCAATTCGTCTTCATTGTCTTTATCCTAGACTCAATGTGTGGTTTAGCCTTGATTCCAGTATTAGGAAGTAACTTAGATAATACTTCCTCAACCACTAGTACAAATCCAGGTTTAAAACCATTATTAGCTTTATATAGTCCCTCATTCACAACATCAAGTATAGCCTCAATTAATTTGGCATCCTCCATAGTGGTCCACCTTCTCTTATTTCTTCTTGGACCTATTCCTTCTTCTTCCATGCCTAACAACGTTACATTTGTATAATTTCATTTAAATAACAAATAAATATGAATTCATCAATAAAAGATAACAATTGAAATAAAAAAAAACATAATCATCACAAGATATAAGACATTACATTTGTACAATTGCATTAAAACATAATCAATATAACATGATAAAAACATTACATTCATATAATTGCATCAAAACATAATCATCAATTTTTGTTATTACAATTGGAAAAAGAAAACATTACAAGCTAAAAAAACGGATCACAATTCATATTCTTGTATTAAACATAAATTGGGCAAGATTTGCCCTAAATGCAGTCCATTCTGGCGTAATTCCAATTTGAGTAATTAACTCATTTGATGTAGTGTTTGTTGTTGATGTCATGTCTTCATCATTGTCTTCAAATGGATCAATATGCATTTCTCTTCTTATAAAATTGTGTAGAAGACAACAAGCCATGATAATCTTATTTTGTGCCTTGATTGGATAAAAAGGACTTCTGAGAATAGTCCATCTCTTCTTGAGGATGCCTAACACCTCTCAATCACATTTCTGGCTGAAGAATGCTTCATGTTGAAAAATTCTTCAGCAGTAGTTGGTTGATAATCTGCACTCCAATCATTCAAATGATATCTTTGTCCTCTAAATGGTGCAAGAAATCCTTCACTATTTGTATAACCAGCATCTACTAAGTAATAGTAACCTTATAAAACCAAAAAAAAATTTAAAATTATTATTATCATGTAATTACTAAATAATTGACTTATATAAATGAAAAATAAATTGTGTTCCTACCACAAGGTACTACCAACCCATTTCTTTTAGTCATAGCATCTCGAAGCACTCTTCCATTAGCTGCTGACCCTTCCCAACCCGGCAATACATATATAAATTGTAAATCTTGTGAACAAACCCCTAACATATTGGTTGTAATTTCACCCTTTCAATTTCGATAACTAGGCTTGTCTTCAATAGGCACATGAACCTTTATGTGTGTTCGATCTAAAGCTCTTAAACAACCTTATAATAAAGTACATTCGTATTAAAAAAAAAGTAATTTTATTTTCCAAGAATAATATTGAAATCACATAATAAGCTCAATACCTTAAACCACTTCCATTTGACATCCATGGAATCTTGAGAAGTTGGCTCTGGTTTCTTCAAAAATTCACTTTGCAGTCTTATAACAGAATGTAATACATTATTGAAATGTCTACTAATGCTCTCTCAAGACCGACCAAACCTATGTTTTATCACCCTATTTTTTACATGGTGGGCCAAAATATGTAAAAATAAAGCAACCTGTTCGTCAACATCAATGTTTTTCGTAGGCTTGAGATTTCCTATGGATTGAAGCATCCCACAAAGTTTCTTAAATGCAAATCTATCGATTCTAATTTGCTCCACACAATTTCGATCATTAGCATATACTAATCCATATAAATTAACAATCTTAGAAGCCTTGTTCATTGAATACATAGGTCTTTCAATTTGACATTCACATAACTCAATTAACGCTTCAACAAGGCACAAAAAAAAATCAACCATATGTAATATCTCAAGCCACAAGTTGAGAAATATCATGACATTTCTTCTCTTTTTTTTTGTCTTGCCAAAACTTTAATTAATGCGAGCCATGATATAAAACATGGCAATCAACAATAATAATAAGAACAAACATTATATATAATACTACATGAAATATAGATAACAGATAAATGTTTAAAAAACCATTGAAAAAAATTCAGAAAACTCTTTGTCAGAAATACAAGTCAATAATACTAGAATCCTTGTAATGACTTGAAGTTGGTTTCTAAATACAGGTCAATGTATATCATATTGATTTGGGTGTTTATCATGAAAATCAAATTTGGAGTACTGCCACTATTTTCATGCTTAGAATTAACCTGCTCTGATGCTTGGTTGCACAATTGCATCAGATGAAAGATTTATCATCTTTGCTAGAAATAGAAGTAAGCATACCTCCATCAACTTTGTAGTTTAATTTACTTTATAAATCTTAAATGAATTCTGGTTGTGATTGAAATAAACTAGCATGACACTACCACTGCATTGGAGATTCCCCAAGTATAAAAGTGATGGTGAATTCTTATCAAATTCAGAATAAGCAAGAGGACTTTCTGATACATAGTGAAGACTAATCTAGAAGCAGATCATTCAGACTCCCTCTCTGGGACAATACACATATATACACATTTCATAGTTAAGACTACAAATTATTTTTCTTCATTTGCAGGAAAACAAATACACAACCTGTTAAACGTCAAAAATCTTCTGTATTAAAGCTTAGACAAGCAAGCACCATAAATCTCAAGAAGTAAGCAAAAGCTTGCCTCATCTAGGGACACGGAACTTCTGAAAGAAAAACACATAAATAAGCATTGGAAAAAAAAATAGAGGCATACCAGAGGGACGCAGTGGAGGAGGGAGGGCGTCGGCAAAAGGGCGTCGACAGAAGGCCGTCGGAGGAGGAGGGATGGACACGGCGGAGGACTGAGAGGGATGCGGCGGAGGAGGGATGGCGTCTGTTTGGAAAAGGTGGACGCAGTGGAGGAGGGTTTGGGGCGAAAGGGGACTGAGAGGGACCGAGAGGGACGCGGCATAGGAGGGTTTGGGGCGAAAGGGGACTGAGAGGGACTCAGCAGAGGAGGGTTTGGGACGCGACAGAGGAGGGACGCGGCAGAGGAGGGTCTGGAAGAACGACGATTGAGGAGGAGGGGGGACGCGACAGAGGACTATGTGCCAGAGGAACGATGCCGTCTGTTGGGAGCAGGACGTTACGGGAGGAGGGACGCCAGGTGGAGGTGGGAAGAAGGTTGCGGGAGGAGGGAGGTCATCTGTTGGGTAGAAGGTTGCAGGAGGAGGGACACCCGTGTTTCCTTTTTTCGCGAGAAGAAAAACTGTTGGAATGGGAATGGGATTCCTTTGGTTTTGAAATGGGAATTTCATTCCCAAGGAAATGCCATTCCAATCTTTTTTATTGTACCAAACATTGAAATTTCATTCCAAACTGTTTTTTCATTCCATTCCCTTCGATTCTAGCTTTCATTCCAGCGTACCAAACGCAACATTAGGGTTTTAAATGTTTTCTTTCATGTTTTTGGAACATTTTTCACTCATTTCGCCTCATATTCTGCTTTTTATCATTGATCCCATTTAAAAATCATGTTTTCACTGAGATTTGATCCTTAGCTTTACATTTTGGCCCTATTTGCACTCATGTGTGAATTTTGCACTTTAGACCCTGACTTTTCAGGAAATTATCCAAGTGCAACTTTTACATCCCTGTGCTACATTGACATTGGACCCATCATTTGCATGTTAGGATAGATGTCATGAGCAGGTTTTTCATCCAGTTTCTCATTCCTTTATGTGAATTTTGCATTTTGACCCCTATATTTGTCCTTTATCACGTTTACATCATTTTATCGATTTTCTCCTCCATGTTTCCTGCAAGTAACATCTTCTAGACTTATGGCACACATTTTAAGCCATGCATCACTCCCATGCAAGCATTTTATCCCATCTCGCTAAAGAAATGACCAAATTGCCCCTATGCCTCCAATTCATGAGCGTGCATCTCAGTTTTTGCACTCAGTCTTGCATAGTCCATGTCTAAGTCATTCTTTAGAGTTTTTACACATTTAGGCACTTATCCATGCATTTCATATCCTTTTTCCTCACATTTGCATTTAGCGAGCCGGCATCTCATGCCTTTCCTTTGTGGATTTCTTTCTTCACTCTGTCTTCAGAATTTCTTATCCAATATCCGATTTGACTTCTTTTAATCCTACATTTCAGATTTTTGATTTGATTTAGATTTCATCGCCCGAGGGTGTACATTAACAGGCCTGAGGGCCGACATTGTCCCCACTACGGATTATTTTCCTCTTTTTGACTTTCATGACTTTCTCCATGATTCCGATTCACTTTGTCTTCAGAGTATCTTATCCGATATCCGATTTGATTGGCTTTAATCCTACATTTCGGATTTTTGATTTGATTTGGGTTTCATCACCAAAGGGCGTACATTAATAGGCCTAAGGGCCGACATTTGTCCCTACCATAGATTATTTTCCCTTTTTTGATTCTCACAACTTTTTCATGATTCCAAGGACTCGGGTTGACTTGACTTGTCATCTTTTTGATATCATTATGTTTTTTAGAAGCGTTCATTAACAAAACTTCGTCATCTCATGTGATTTTTTGCGATTTTGTCAATTCATGTGGATTTCTTCGCAGTTTTCTCACACTATCTTGCACATCCATCCAGTCTTGTCATGGCATACATATTAGCATGATTAGAGCATGATTCAAGTTTAGCAGACATCCATCTAGCCTTTAGCAAGCAATTAGACTAGAAAGACCGAGTTTCTCGGGCGTACGGGGGTGCCTAACACCTTCCTCGTGCGTAATAGGAATCCTTACCCATCATCTGGTTAGCAGACATCCAACCTTCACATTTGCACCTCAGGCATTCATCTTTTTGTGGTTTTCCTCGTCTTTCCCTTAAAAGACTAGGTGGCGACTCCCTTTTTCTTTTTCTTTTTCTTTCCTTGCGCCTTCACCATCTTGGCATGGCTGTGATTTCCTTCCCTCTGGCATGGCTCCGCGCTAGGACCTCCTCGTGTCGGCATGGTCACAGACTCATTCATGTTTCAGCAAGAACACTCACTAGAAATGGATTAAATATGTCAATCCTTATTTGCCTTAGTGACCGTAGACATCTAAAATTCTTAGATTCTCTTCTTAGTCTAATTCAATCTACTCTTAATGATGGACCTGTATTCTTCAATGGCCAAATTTTTCCCAAAATAATAGATAAAACCAATTTGGTTTAACACTTTGATAATTGAACCTGATAAACCATGAATGCTTCATTTGTTTGTTTTCTATAAGAAAAACCTTTTCCCAAGCATCCTAGTAATCGCAATAATTATAGCATTTTGGTCCTATTGAATTAGGATCATAAATTTTTTTTTATATGATTGGGATTTTGTGTATAATTCCATTCTTCAAGGAACATCACCTTTTCAATAGTAATTTTAGAGAAGGCAAAATTTTCTCTTGATCTTCCTCTTCTATAATTGTGTTGTATTTTAGCATTGCCAATTTCAAGAAGAATTTTTTCATAATATCGTGGGGTTTTACCCATCATGGTAGGAATATAATTGTACCTTTCTGGCACGTATTTTATCGCCACATCATAGGGATTCGTATCAAGGTCCTTTGCTTGAAGAATTATAGTATGGATTACAGTTTTTTCCACATAAGGACCCTTTTTTTGCTGATCAATAATCATTTTTTTCCTTTTCATCATCATGAGCTTCCATTTTTAACAGAGGAATATTACCCTATTTCTCAGTTTTTATTTCTTTTTCTTTTTGCAATCTTCCCCTTGTATTAGGAGCCATTTCCCTGCAAGAATTCTCAGGATAAGAAATCGGGTAAATGATTATTTTCCCCTTTTAAAAATTCTATGTCAAAGTCAAAAACAGAGAGTATAGCTTGCCATCTAGCAAAAATCTGTTTAGAGGCTAGATTCTTAACATCCTTTTCTAAAACATATTTTGCTGATTTGCAATCTATTCTTAAGAGGAATTTTTGATTTAACAAATCTTCTTGAAATTTAGTTATAACAAGAGCAATTGCTAACATTTCCTTTTTAATTGTAGAGTAGTTTTCCTGAGTTGCATTCCATGCTCCTGAGGTATATCTGACTAATAGTTCTCTATCACTAACCTTTTGCTTTAATATTCCCCCATAGCCTTTGTCTGAAGCATCAGATTCAACTATTTTAAAAGCATTTATGTCTACAATAATTAGACATGGAAGAAATTTAACTTTGTCTTTTATCTTTTTAACCATTTCGGTATGACGGGGTGACCATTCAGATGGATTCTTTTTTAATCTATTAAATAGAATTTTTCTATCAATAGCTAGGTCTTTATAGAAATCTGATACATAATTTAAACATCCCAAAAATCTTTGTAATTGTTTTTTCTCTTTCAATTCATCTGAGAATTTGTCTGCAAATGATATAACCCTATTTATCGGGGATATTGTTCCCATATCAATTTTAAATCCTAAGAATTGAATTGACATTTGGAACATCTTGATTTTCTTTGCAGATACTACCAAGCCATTATGTTTAACAACAGAAAGAAAGATCCTTAGATGTTTCCAATGTTCGTCAATATTAGGGGAAAAAAAAATCAAAATATCATCAATATAGACAATACTGAATGTTGTATAAGGATTAAAAATCTCGTTCATTATTTTTTGAAACTCTGAGGGTGCATTTTTTAACCCAAAAGGCATAACATTCCATTCAAAGTGTCCAAAGGGAACTGTAAAGGCTGTTTTATATCTATCTTCTTCCTGAATCTGTATTTGCCAAAAGCCTGATTTCATATCAAATTTGGAAAACATCTCGACTCCTTGTGTTTTTTTAACCAAGTCTTGTTTATTTGGGATAGGATATCTATTCCATTGTAGAACCTTATTAAGAGGTTTATAATTAATTACTAGCTTAGGCACTCCTCTTTCTAATTCTGCTGCATTTTCTACATAGAATGCCGCACAACTCCATGGAGATGAGCTTGGTCCAATAAGACCTTTGTTTTGTAAGTCTCTAATTTCATTTTTACATATTTCTAGGGGATGTTGATTCATCTGTATGGGACGTGCCTTGGTAGGAATTTTCTCTTCCCTAAAATCCTTAATATATGGTAATTTTACCATATGTCTTTTTTTTTTCTTGAGATTCGTTTCTATTTATTTCATTTGAATTTTTTAACGTTTTTATTTCTTCTGATATTTCGTTGATAAATTTTTTTTTATATTCTATTGCATTTTTAAGCTCTTGTAAGAAAGAGATTTTTGGTTGGTGACTAAAATAAAATGAAACCTTTTTCTTATTAATTGTAGAATGTATTCCATCATCGTCAATCAGAAAAGGTTTTCCTTCATATATGTATGTGTGTGTGTGTGTGTGTGTGTGTGTGTACATATATATATATATATATATATATATATA
>JAMKQA010020401.1:0-15296 GCA_024699735.1 Posidonia australis | reverse complement strand
GCTTTGAAAGGCCTCCCCATGTTTAAACCAACACTTGTAGTTTTCCACAAATCCTTTCTTACATAAATGTATTTCAACATTCCTTCTCGATTGTTTTTTCAATAGTGCACATTTTTTACAAGGACATATAATCCTTCCATTCCTTTCCACAATACCCAGACCTTGATTATATGCAAATTCCATAAACTCCTGAACCCCATTCAAAAAACTCATACACACTTTTCCATCCACGACTTGTGTATACATCCAATCACAATGACAAGACAATTCTCTCTACAAAAGAAAGAAATGATAAGATGTATATATGTCTAGATTGAAAGAAAAACATGAAGACATTTGAAAAAGAATGTGACTTAAATATCACATTACAATAGAATAATAGAAACTGAGCAAGAAATTGAAAATGAGAAGAACAAGCTTTATCAAATAAGATTGCTATCTATATCTCTTCTTAATATTTTTTGTTTCCTGATTCAAACATAAAACTAATAAGTTAAAAATGACTGATCATATTCTTTACATTTTCTAATAGTGATTTGTTAGTAGCTATCACATACACACATCCTTTTCCATGACATAAAATGTCTTAACTTATCATTGAATTCAATCACGACACTAAATAAAAAACAACCTTGCAGTGCAACAACCTGTTCGTCACAAGCATTTCAAATAATCTTGGAAATACCATTAAGTATTATGTTTCACGTGTGAATACTAGTATTGAAGTTGAAAGAATGCAATTTGTGAAATGCAAGTTTTGATTGGAACGGAACTTAAAAGTTGTGGAGGAAAAAACAAACAAGATAGCATAACCTACTTTGAAATCATACTGAAGATTCCCATATAAATTAAACAAGCCAAGATAAAGAGTGTAGAAAATAGTAAAACTGATATGTTAGAAATGACTGGTCATATTCTATAAATTTCCTGGCACACATAAAATGTCATTGCTGTTAATTAACTAAACGTACCATTGAATTCAATCATGGCATCAAAAATAACTGTGTAGTGTAAGTAAAGTTTTTATCATGAGCTTTTCTAAAAATTTTGCATATACTGCTAAACATTGTGGTTCACATGTGAATACTAGTATTGAAATTGAAAGAATGTAATCTGTAAAGTGCGACTTTTGATAGGAAAAGAAATAACAATGAAGATAGCATAATCTGAAAACAGAATGAAGATTCCCATATATATTAAACAAGTCATGAACACAATGGTTGTGGTGGTGTTGATGGTAAAATACACCACCACAACTATACACACAATAAAGGGACCACAATAAATTGAAATGTAATGAAATATTTATTCCTAAGTTGTGGCTTCAAGGATTTGAGTTGAGTCGTAAAATACACCATACTAGAACACCAAACCTATTTCAACAAAATAAAACTAGAACTTGAATAAAATTTGATAAGAATTTTGATTGGACTTTAAATTTCATGCTTTGGTTCAGTATGGAACTATTGGTTTACTTTTTCTAGTAATACATGAAATTACGGTTTATGAAGCCACACATGTTTTTATATTAGAAGTTTAGAATTACATTTAGGTAGTTGTGCAAAATGGTCTGTGACTGCTGAAACTATGTTTTTAGTTCCACATTGGGTTCCTTAGTTCTCCCAAGGATTTGTACAACTTGGTTTTTTCATATATAATGAAAATTCCAATTTCTTCTTCAAACAAAAATCCACATTGAGTTTTGAGTTTTTTTTATTATAAGGCACAAACCAACAAAGTAGTTTATTTGGTCAATATGCTCTGGTTTAATAGACCCCACCAAGGTTCAAGCCAACAATATTTTATTATAATGCTAGAATCCCTTGTGTCTGCCATTGCTATCTACATAATTGATTTGATGAAGAGAGAAAACTCATCCATGATCCTTGTTTTTGCAATGATGTTCACCCTTATATGGTGTTTTATTTTTAGCATTATTTTTCATGTCTTTAAGATACATGCAATACTTCTGGTATTAAATATTCTTATAGGAGTTTCTAAGCAATATTTTATCTATATTATACTGAAAATGCTTGCATTATGGAAATTATACAAACCTTTTATGTTGAAAAGTCTAGAAAATAAATTTAAAAAATAAATAGTGCAATATGTAAAGGTGTTAGCATTACCAAGCCGTATATATGAGAAAGTTGCTAGATTTTTCCCCGACATTAACTAGAAAATAAGGTTATGGCATTGAGCAAGTTTTTTTTATGAAGAACAATAACAATATTTAATTATATGTGAATAGTAACTTATTTGTAGTTTTGTAGATTTTAACTTACAATACCTTTAGTCATACGTTCATTCTTATATTCTTTAGAATTTTTTGGTTTCTAGTTTCAACAAACACATTTTCCTTTGTCCTCTTTGCGATTTTCTCCTCTTAAAACCCCATTGTTTGCTCTACTTCATGCATTTATCCAAAATAGCATTCAATTGGAAGTCCAATCAAATTTTCATTGCATTGTTTGCTCTGCTACAGTTGGCTTGGACACTACGACAGGTGATATTCACTCTATGTCTAGTCCAGTGTAGTAGTGGAAGTATCGAAATACACCTCCTGATACTGTCATAGCTGAATCCTCATCAAAAATACCACGAGGGGCGAAAGAGAACACTCTAAAGGCTAAATTGCTTGAAGCAAGATTAGAGGGACAGCATGCTCGTTTACAAACATCAAAAGGTTCATAATTTTGTGGATAGCATGTTGGAAAAGAATTGCACAGTAATTAGTTATAAATGGGTCCTACCCTTCATGCTGCACCTTTTTTGCTAGTAGTGAATGATGAATCTTGTCTACAAACAGAGCTGAGCTGTTGTTGTTCCTAGGTACTTCTTCAACCTTGTAAGCTTCTTTTAGTGTTCCAAGTCTTTACCATGTGAAATTTATACATTAAAGAGTATCTACATTTCCAGAAAACTTGGTTTCCAGAAAACTTGGTTCCCTGGCATTTTTCTGCTGTTATAGATGTGAATTCCTGACTTTATTATATGCCGATGCAGCAATGCTTGTAGATCTTTAGCTCTAGAGAACTCTTTTCTATTTAAGGATACAGAATACCCTTTCATTAAGATAATAACTGAGAACTTATTTTGTAACACCCGTAAAATTCATTTTTGTAATTATTTACATTTTATGAATTTTATTCCTAGACGGGTGTTACTATTCCGAGGCCTGTTGTGTGGTTTTGTGCTTTGGGCTTGGGCCTCGTGGGTCGGCTTCTATTTGCGTGTCCCTGTGCCTGGTTTGGCACTGTGCTTGTGGGGCCTGGGTGTGGGTCCATGTGGGGCCAAGGTGTGGGGTCCGCATGGGGCCCTCATTCGTGGGCCGTTGGTTGTGGCTGGTGGTTGGGCGGAGTGGTTGGTTGCTCGTGCAGTGTGTCGGTGGCTGAGACGCATAGGTGAGCACGTTTCCAGCTACTGCGGGCGTAGGCTTTATAAGCCGCATTGAACTCCTCGCCGCTCATCGCTGTCTTCTCCTTCCTACTTCTTCCTTTCTTGTCCTCCTCGGCGGCACGTCTCTCCTCTTCCCCACCTTCTTTCCCTTCCCCCCAGTCCTCCTTCTCCATCCCCTTCTCCTTTTTCATTTCTCCTTCCACCCGACCTCCTCTATTTCCCCTACATCCTACGTCGAGAGAGAGAAAGAGATTAAGGGAGCGAAGTAGAGGGTTGCGGTGGCTTGGGTGGCGCGTGGAGCTTGGGTGGAGTGTCCTTGGGATCGTGGTGAGGCCATGGTCACCGGAGTTCGCCGGAGTCGGTCGAGGATCGCCGTAGCTCGTTTTCAAGTACGCATCTCCACCTTATGTAATAGAGAGCATGAAATTGTTAGAAAATGCTAGGATTGCATGGAATCTAGGTAAATTTACTTCCCTAGAATTTATTGTGATTTTATGAGAATTTATGGCGAATTTATTGGCAATTATGGTGGTTGGTGCATTTTGGGTTTTTTTGACCCTTCTTCCTTTCCGATTTTATATCTTGATGCATGGTGAATGGATTTTAGTTTTGTTTGTTGTGATTTGGAGTAGACTCGAGCGTCTACATCTTATATTTTATGCAAGATTTTTGGTGCTTGTTTAGCAGGTCCGATCGGAGGTCCCATTTGGGGCAATTTCGGATGGTAGGGTTGGGGCTGTTTTCTGGGCGTTTCGCAGAATTTGGCATACCGAATCAGTGAATTTCGGTATACTGATTTCATTCGGTATATCATTTTTCTATCAATTTGGTCCTCTTGTCGATTCGGCCTGCCGAATCACCCCGATCGACCGAATCAATAGATTTCGGCATACCAAACCTGCTTTTTGGCATGCTGAATCAGGGCCCAAATGAGGTTATAAAATACATTTTCCGAGGGCTTTCTAGATTACCGTGTTTTATCCTTATGAGATGGGATTGTGGGCCATCAGCGGTGGTCTCTTGGGAAACCTGATGCGCCGTTTTGCCGAGGTTTTGGAAAAGTTTTAAAAGATATGAAATGGTTTGGAAAATGGATTTCAAGGAAAAAGTTGGCCTGTTTTGGAAAAATGTTTTCCTAGCTTTCTATGTGCAGGCCGAGATAGTGTGGAACTGTGTCTTCGAGACCAGGGAATGTGACGTCATTCATGGGTGGTCGGGCGCGACTCCTTGGTTGAGATCGGGGGCCGAGATACTTAAGGCTGAGGGGCGTCGGGTCCTGGTGGTATGAGACTTGTTGACTATTGTCTCGAGGCTAGCATTGTGGTCCGCAGGTTGAGGTGTCTTGTGGCATGACGGGGACGTATGGTACTCCTACTGTCGCTGTGTGCATTGAGGCTCGAGTGTTGTCGGGTGTGGAGGTATGACACTCCCTCCTGAGCACCGTGTGTGGAGGATGCCGTGAGGAGGCGTACCTTATGGTGGCCAGTGTGGGTGGGACACGTGCCCCGTAGTTGGTAGCATCCTGATAGATAGGACAGCCTTCCTAGGGAGGGGTTGGCTTTGTGAGGGTTCTCCAGGTGAAAGAATCGCGGGACGACGTGGCTCCTGCACAGGGTATCATGTCATGGCAGTGCAGACGCTGTTGGTTGCTCTTCGGTAGACTGCGTGTGGCCAGAGTTAGGTTGCCTAGCGTCGGGCTTCCCGACTCATTGTGAGTGGTTTTGGCCATTGAGGGCCGTTGCTTGTGGCTTTGGGCTAGTAGCGCCCAAGTTGTGGTTTTGGCCGGTGTGGGCCTGATTTATGAGGTTTTGAAGAAATAAAGTTTGCAAAATGAATTTCAAAAGGGAAAATTGATTATAGTTTTGTTTTCCATGGTTTTCGTGGGGTGTGTACTGAGTGACTTTGGTCACTCATGCGTTTTCCTTGTGGTTTTGGTTTGCAGGTGCAGACATGTGATTAGTTTAGCGTAGTGCATATAGATCGGAGTCCCCTAGCCACACACACAGGTTCTTGGTAGTTAGATATTTACTATTTAGCTTTAATTTTCCTGTAATTTAATTTATTTAAGTTATTGTAGAAAATTTGGGGCGTGACAGATTCTGGTATCAGAGCTCTAGGTTCACTAGGTTGAATTGCACCTAGGGTGTTCGGTCTCGAGACTCCATAGGTTTTGCATGCATGGTAGAGTCTGCACCTAATTTCTCGGCATGATTTTCGGGTTATTGCTTTGTTTGTGGTTCAGGTACTTTGCCTTTCTCCTGCAGGATGCCTCCTTATGGTCGTAAGGGCAAGGCCCCTATCAAGGAGACCAAGTTCCAAGAGGACGTAGGTGGATGGAAGGCAGTTTGTGCGGAACTAAAGAGCTTGGCACACGAGATGTCTCACGCGTTCAGCAAGCTTCGTCCGTAGTCGTTCAAGGGCAAGGTTAGTGCTGAGGAGAGCGAAGTCAGTGCTTCTGTTTGTGTCTCTTTGTGAGTGGTTGGCACTATGCATTGTGGCACTGTGCATGTGGGGCCCTGGTGTGGGGTCCCCGTGGGGCCCACATTTGTGGGCTGTTGGTTGTGGCTAGTGGTTGGGGGGACTGGTTGGTTGCTCGTGCGGTGTGTCGGTGGCTGAGACGCGTAGGTGAGCACGTTCCCAGCTACTGCAGGCAGAGGCTTTATATGCCGCACCGCACTTCTCCTTCGCCATCGTCGTCTTTTCTTTCCTTGTTCTTCTTTTCCCTTCCTCCTCGGTGGCACATCCCTCCTCGTCCACTACCTTCTTTCCCTTCCTCCCCACTCCTCCTTCTCCACGCCCTTTCCCTTTCCCTTTCTCCTTCCACTCGTCTCCCCGCCTCCTCTGTTTTCCCCTATTTCCCCTTCCCTTGTGCCGAGAGAGAGAGAGAGGTTGAGGGAGCGAAGCGGAGGGCTCGGGGTGGTGTGCGGAGCTTGTGTGGTGTGCTCCCGTGGTCGTGGCGAGGTCGTGGAGTGCTCCCGTGGCTGTGGTTGCGCCGGAGCTCGCTGGAATCGGTCGGAGATCGTCGGAGGCGTTTTCCATGTACGCATCTCCACCCCATGTAATAGAGAGCATGAAATTGGTAGAAAATGCTAGGATTGCATGGAATCTAGGTAAATTTACTTTCCTAGAATTTATTGTGATTTTATGAGAATTTATGGGCATTTATGCCGGTGGTTGTGTTTTAGGTCCTTTTGGCCCTTCTTCCGTTGTGATTTTATATCTTGATGCATGGTGAATGGATTCTAGTTTTGTTTGTTGGGTTTTGGAGTAGATTCAAGGGTCTACACCATATGTTTTATGCAAGATTTTTGGTGTTTTTTTAGGGGGTCCGATTGGAGGTCCCATTTGGGGCGATTTCGAACGATAGGGTTTGGTCCGTTTTCTGGTCTCGTAGAATTTGGCATACCGAATTGAAAACGACATACCAAATTAGTGAATTTCGGTATATCAATTTCGTCCAGAATACCATTTTTTTGTTAGTTTGGTCCTGCAGTCGATTCGACTTGCCGAATCACCCTGGTCGACTGAATCAGCATATTTCGGCATGCCGAATCTGGGCCCAAATGTGCTTATAAAATGTGTTTTTCGATGGATTTCTGGATTGCCGTGTTTTGTCCCATTGCATGGGATTGTGGGCCGTCAGTGGTGGTCCCATGGGACACCTGATGCACCGTTTTACCGAGGTTTTGGAAGAATTTTCAAAGGATATGAAAATGGTTTGGAAAATGGATTTCAAGGAAATGGTTGGCCTAGTTTGGAAAAGTGTTTTCTGGTTTTCTGTGTGCGGGCTGAGACAATGTGGGATAGTGTCGTCGGGACCAAGGAATGTGACAACATTCTCGGGCGTTCGGGCACGACTCCTTGGTTATGGTTGGGGGCCGAGATACCTAAGGCTGAGGAGCGTCGAGTTCTGGAGGTATGAGACTCCTTGACTGTCGTCTCGAGTCTACGGTTGTGGTCCACGGGTTGAAGTGTCTTGTGGCATGACGGGGAGGTATGATACTCCTACTGTCATTGTGAGCATTGAGGCTCGAGTGTGAAGGTTTGATACTCCCTCTTAAGCACCGTGTGTGGAGGACACCGTGAGGAGGCATATCCTGTGGCGGCCAGTGCGGGTGGGACACGTGCCCCGTGGCTGGTAGCATCCTGAGAGACAGGACAACCTTCCTAGGTTGGGGTTGGCTTGTGAGGGTTCTCCAGGTGGGAGAATCGCGGGACGGTGATCGCTCCTACATAGGGTGGCTTCACCGTGGCAGTGTAGAACGCTTTGGTAGCTCCTCAGCGGATTGCGTGTGGCCAGAGTTTGGTTGCCTTGCGCTGGGCTTCCTGACACACTATGTGTGGTTTTGGCCATTAAGGGCCTTTGCTTGTGGCTTTGGGCTAGTAGAGCCTTAGTTGTGGTTTTGGCCGGTGTGGGCTTGGTTTACGATGTTTTGGAAAAGATTTTGCGAAATGAATTTAAAAGGGAAATAGATTATAGTTTTGTTTTCCGCGGTTTTTGTGGAGTGCGTACTGGGTGACTTTGGTCACTCATGCTTTTTTCTTGTGGTTTTGGCTTGCAGGTGCAGACATGCGATTGGTTTAGCGTAATGCATAAAGATCGGAGTCCGCTAGCCACACACATAGGTTCCTGGTAGTTAGATATTTACTATTTAGCTTTAATTTTCCCATAATTTGATTTGTTTAAATTATTGTGGAAAATTTGAGGCGTGACAGATTCTGGTATCAGAGCTCCCAGTTCACTAGGTTGCACTACACCTAGGGTGTCCGGTCTAGAGACTCCATAGGTTTTGCATGCATGGTAGAGTCTGCACCTGATTTCTCGGCATGGTTTTCTGGTTGTTGCTTTGTTTGTGGTGCAGGTACTTTGCTTTTCTCCAGTAGGATGCCACCTCATGGTCGTAATGGCAAGGCCCTTGTCGAGGAGACCGAGTCCCGAGACGACGTAGGCGAATGGAAGGCAGTTCGTGCAGATCTGAAGAGCTTGGCGCACGGGATTTCCCACACGTTCAGCAAGAGTAGTGCTAGTGGACTGTCGGGTGACCCGTGGCTGAACTAGTTCACGAAGCTTCGTCCGCCGTTGTTCGAGGGCAAGGTCAGTGCTGAAGGTGGTGAAGATGTTGGAGAGCTTGGCGTGCCCAGAGGAGCATTGGGTACGGTTAGCGACCTAACTGCTGGATGGTGAGGCAGATAGGTGGTGGAGGTCTGTGAGGCGGCTGAAGTTCTCGGACTCAGTCACTGTTAGCATCTAGTGGAAGGATTTCAAGGTGGCCTTTATGACAAGTATTTTCTCGCTTATGTCAAGGAGCAGCTTCGTTGAGATTTCCAGAGTCTGGTGCAGGGCACGATGTCGGTGCTCGAGTATGAGACTGAGTTCGCCCGGCTGGAAAGCTTTGCTCCTGCCTATGAGTCTATGGAGAAGCGGACTAGAGGTTTTTGGACGGCTTGAACCCAAGGCTACGTGTGAAGGTGATGGACTGTAGGTGCCACACTATGGAGGACATGGTTGGGTTGGCTTACCTTTTCGTGGCGGAGCATCAGAGGTTTCTGGAGAGTCATCCTAGAGGGAAGGGTAAGTCTTCTTTTACCTCCCAATTCTCTTTCTCTGGTTCTCCTAGTGCTGGTAATTTTGGTAGCCCTGAGAAGAAGCAGAAGGCGAGGTCTAGTGTTTCCTCTACGGGCCGGTGGTGTTTTGCTGGAAGTAGCAGAGTAGGCCTCAGTTAGGTAGGGTCCAGTGCTCCCGGTGGGAACCAGTGCTTCAACTGTGGTTAGGTGGGCCACATCGCTGCCTATTGCCCTCATCCTAGGCGAACTCCCTCTCTAGTGGTGTGCTATAATTGTGGGAAGACGGGACACGTTCATGGATCTTGCCTAGAACCGTCTAAGAAGGTTGGAAGCGCACCACAGCAGCCAACTAGGGGACGGGTGTTCACCATCGCAGCTCCAGATGCTGGGTCTTCGAGAGATGTTGTTGAGGGTAAGGATGAATAGATGGTTCTGTAACCCTTTGAGATATGTTGTAATCTGGACATCTGCCTGATTGAATGGATGTGTGGTGTTGTTTTGTTTGGCCATCAGGTTCTTTTATTGTGGCTGGTCGGATGGCCAAAGTGTTGTTTGACTTAGGGAGTTCTTTCTCCTTTATTTCTGAGTCATTTGTGGCGGAGTTGAGAGAGACACCAGCTCGACTGGCCTTTCATCTAAGCGTGGCGACGCCGCTGGGGGAGCATAGTTTGGCATGGAGATATCTACGGTCTGTCAACTTGACGTTGAATGGCAGAGAGTTCGACGCTAGCCTGATCGTGATGTACGTGCAGGAGTACGATGTGATACTCGACATGGATTGGTTGGCGCAGCTGTCCGCTTTGATCGACTGTGCTCGGAGGAGAGTTTATTCTGGATCTCCTGAGGATGGGTCTTTCTTTGAGCAAGGTGGGTGTCAGGATGAGCCTAAGCTAGTCATTTTAGCTATGAAGGCTTATAAGTCCTTGGCCAAGGGTTGCGTGGGGTATCTAGCTAGTATAGTTACCTCCACTTCTCCTGAGTTGGGTGTTCACAACATCTCTGTGGTGTGTGAATATCCCGATGTTTTCCTTGACGATTTGCCTGGTATGCCACCTCATAGGGAAGTAGAGTTCTCGATTGATTTGATCCCTAGTTTTGGTGGTGTGTCGAAGCCTCCTTATCGCATGGCGCCAGCGGAATTGCGAGAGCTCAAGACTCAGTTGCAGGAGTTGCTGGACAAGGGGTTCAGTAGGCTGAGTGTGTCTCTGTGGGGAGCGCCTGTCTTCTTCGCCTACAAGACGGATGGTTCGCTCTGACTATGTATAGATTATCGGATGTTGAACCAGATTACGGTGAAGAACAAGTATCCCCTGCCCCGCATTGATGACCTGTTCGACCAGTTGTAGTCTGCATCGGTGTTCTCGAAGATTGATTTGAGGTTAGGGTATCACCAGTTGAGAATCCGAGACCCAAACATTCAGAAGACTGCTTTCCGAATGTGGTACGGGCATTATGAGTTCACGGTCATGCCTTTCCGCTTGACTAATGCACCGGTTGCGTTCATGGATCTGAAGAATAGGATTTTCATCCCTTTTCTGGACAAGTTCGTTGTGGTTTTTGTTGATGACATGCTGGTCTATTCTCCTGATGTTGAGACTCATGCCTTGCACCTGAGGGCGGTTTTGGATACTCTGAGGCGTCATCAGCTGTACACCAAATTCTCCAAGTGTGAGTTTTGGCTGAGCGAAGTCATGTTCCTTGGCCATCTGATTTCTGGAGAAGGCATCAGAGTGGATCCTGCCAAAGTGGAGGCGGTGAGTAGTTGGGAGCGACCCAGGACATTATCAAAGATCAGGAGTTTCTTGGGTCTGGCGGGCTATTATAGGAGGTTTGTCAGGGATTTCTCCTCCATAGTCGTGCCTTTGACAGAGTTGACCAGGAAGAGTGTTCCTTTTTGCTGGAACCAGAATTGTGAGGCGAGTTTCCAAGAGCTGAAGTCTCGTTTTGTTTCTACCGCTGTGTTGACTCTGCCTTCTAGAAGTGGTGGCTTCACTGGGTATAGTGATGCCAGCGGCATGGGGTTAGGGTGTGTTCTGATGCAGCATGGCAATGTCATCGCATATGCTTCGCACCAGCTGAAGGATCATGAGAAGAACTACCCGACCCACGATTTGGAGATGGCTGCCGTAGTGTTCGCTCTCAAGATTTGGCAACACTATCTCTATGGGGAGCAGTTTGAGGTCTTCACCAATCATCAGAGCCTGAAGTGTATCTTCACGTAGAGGGACCTCAATCTGAGGCAGCGCCGCTGGGTGGAGTATTTGAAGGACTATGATTTCAGCCTGTCCTACCATCCTAGCAAGGCCAACATGGTCGTCGATGTCCTAAGTCGGCACACGCACGTGATGGCGAGCTTGATGGTTAAGGAGTGGACCATGTTGGAGGATCTGGTAAGTTGCAAGCCGAAGCGGCAAGCTCGAGGAATGGTTGGTGCCTGGCTGGCGAACCTATCTATTCACCCTAAGCTATTAGAGTTTATTGCCACCTGTCAGTAGTTGGATCCGTTTGTTCAAGCTGTGTTGGAGAAGCTGGAGGCTGGTGGGGAGCCTTATTTCTTTGTTGGGGCATATGGAGAGCTGAGGTATGACATGCATTTGTGTGTGCCCCAGCATGAGGAGGCCAGACAGAGGTTGTTAGATGAAGCACATCGATCTAGGTACACCATACACCTTGGTAGTACGAAGATGTACCGAGACCTGAAGTGGAGCTTTTGGTGGCCTGGCATGAAGAGGGATGTTGTTGACCATGTGGCGAGGTGTACTACCTGCCAGCTGGTCAAGGCAGAGCACCAGAGACCTGGAGGGACCTTGCAGTTGTTGGATATTCCTGTGTGGAAGTGGGAGCACATCTCGATGGACTTCGTGACCGGTTTGCCATGGACTCAGAGGAAGAACGACACCGTGTGGGTGATCGTGGATTGGCTAACCAAGTCTGCTCACTTCTTGGCCATTCGGGTGAAGTTTCCGATGCACCGCTTGGCAGAGTTGTATGTCTCCGAGGTGGTGAGGTTGCATGGTGTTCCGGTGTCCATCATGTCGGACAGAGACACGAGGTTCACCTCAAGGTTCTAGAGAACTCTACAAGAGGCCTTTGGCACTGTGCTCAACTATAGCACAGCATTTCATCCTCAATTGGATGGTCAGATAGAGAGGACTATCCAGACGCTGGAGGATATGCTCAGAGCATGTTCCTTAGACTTTCAAGGGAGTTGGGAGGACCATTTGTCGTTGATTGAGTTTGCCTACAATAATAGTTATCACTCGAGCATCGGGATGGCACTGTACGAAGCCTTGCATGGTAGGCCATGTAGATTGTTGGTTTGTTGGAGCGAAGTGGGCGAGCATCAGTTGATTGGTCCTGAGCTTGTGCAGTTGTATGCAGACAAGGTGGATTTGATCCGGAGTAGGCTGTTGGCTGCACAGAGTCGGCAGAGGAGCTATGTTGACAGGAGGCAGAGACCGCTGGAGTTTCTGGTGGGAGACTATGTGTTCCTGAAGGTGTCGCCAACCAAGGGTGTCATGCTGTTCGGGAAGCGTGGCAAGCTGAGTCCTCACTATATTGGCAGTACCAAATCAACGAGAGGATCGGTGAGGTTGCCTATCGGTTGGATCTACCAACAGAGATGTCGTCCGTGCACGATGTGTTCCATGTCTCCATGCTGAGGAAGTGCCTGGTTGATGTTTCTCATGTGATTCTAGTTCAGCCAGATGGGCTCCAGGAAGATCTGTCCTTTATGGAGGATGTTGTCGAGATTGTTGACTGCAAGGAGTAGGTGCTTCGGAACAAGGTGATTCCACTTGTCTTGGTGTGGTGGCATCATCCTGGAGCCGAGGAGGCCACATGGGAACGTGAGAAAGCTATCCTAGCCCAATACCCATATCTTCTCGCCTAGTGATTTCGAGGGTGAAATCTTCTTTTAAGGGGGTTAGGATGTAACACTCGTAAAATTTATTTTTGTAATTATTTACGTTTTATGAATTTTATTCCTCGACGAGTGTTATTGTTCCGAGGCCTGTTGTGTGGTTTTGTGCTTTGGGCTTGGGCCTCGTGGGTTGGCTTCTATTTGCATGTCCTTTTGCGTGGTTTGGCACTGTGCTTGTGAGGCCTGGGTGTGGGTTCGAGTGGGGCCCAGGTGTGGGGTCTGCGTGGGGCCCTCATTCGTGGGTCGTTGGTTGTGGCTAGTGGTTGGGTGGAGTGGTTGGTTGCTCGTGTGGTGTGCCGGTGGCTGAGACGAGTAGGTGAGCACGTTTCCAGCTACTGCGGGCACAAACTTTATAAGCTACACCACACTCCTTGCCACTCATCGTCGTCTTCTCCTGCCTTCTTCTTCCTTTCCCGTCCTCCTCGGCGGCGCGTCTCTCCTCTTCCCACCTTCTTTCCCATCCCCCCCCCCCCACCCACTCCTCCTTCTCCTTTTCCCTTTCTCCTTCCACTTGACCTCCTCTGTTTCCCTTGCATCCTGCGTCGAGAGAGAGGAAGAGATTAAAGGAGCGAAGCAGAGGGCTGCGGTGGCTTGGGTGGCGCCTGGAGCTTGGGTGGAGCGTCCTTGGGATCGTGGTGCAGCCGTGGTCGTCGAAGTCCACTGGAGTCGGTCGAGGATCACCGGAGCTCGTTTTCTGGTACGCATCTCCACCTCAATTAATAGAGAGCATGAAATTGGTAGAAAATGTTGGTGTCTGCCACTGCTATCTACATAATTGATTTGATGAAGAGAGAAAACTCATCCATGATCCTTGTTTTTGCAATGATGTTCACCCTTATATGGTGTTTTATTTTTAGCATTATTTTTCATGTCTTTAAGATACATGCATTACTTCTAGTATTAATATTCTTATAGGAGTTTCTAAGCAATATTTTATCTAGATTATATTGAAAATGCTTGCATTATGGAAATTATACAAGCCTTTTATGTTGAAAAGTCTGGAAAATAAATTTAAAAAATAAATAGTGCAATATGTAAAGGTGCTAGCATTACCAAGCCGTATATATGAGAAAGTTGCTAGATTTTTCCCCAACATTGACTAGAAAATAAGGTTACGGCATTGAGCAAGTTTTTTTTATGAAGAACAGTAACAATATTTAATTATATGTGAACATTACCTTTAGTCATACATTCATTCTTATATTCTTTAGAATTTTTTGGTTTCTAGTTTCAACAAACACATTTTCCTTTGTACTCTTTGCGATATTCTCCTCTTAAAACCCCATTGTTTGCTCTGCTTCATGCATTTATCCAAAATAGCATTCAATTGGAAGTCCAATCAAATTTTCATTGCATTGTTTGCTCTACTACAATTGGCTTGGACACTACGACAGGTTATATTCACTCTATGTCTAGTCCAGTGGAGCAGTGGAACTATCGAAATACACCTCTTGATAGCTGAATCCTCATCAAAAATACCACGAGGGGTGAGAGAGAACACTCTAAAGGCTAAATTGCTTGAAGCAAGATTAGAGGGACAGCAAGCTCATTTACAAACATCAAAAGGTTCATCATTTTGTTGATAGCATGTTGGAAAAGAACTGCACAGTAATTAGTTATAAATGGGTCCTACCCTTCTTGGTGGACCTTTTTTGCTGGCAGTGAATGATGAATCTTGTCTACAAACAGAGCTGAGCTGTTGTTGTTCCTAAGTACATCTTCAACCTTGTAAGCTTCTTTTGGTGTTCCAAGTCTTTACCTTGTGAAATTTATACATTAAAGAGTATCTACATTTCCAGAAAACTTGGTTCCTTGGCATTTTTCTGTTGTTATAGATGTGAAATCCTGACTTTATTATATGTCGATGCAGCAATGCTTGTAGATCTTTAGCTCTAGAGAACTCTTTTCTGTTTAAGGATACAGAATACCCTGTCATTAAGATAATAACTGAGAACTTATTATGTAACACCCGTAAAATTCATTTTGTAATTATTTACATTTTATGAATTTTATTCCTGGACGGGTGTTACAGTTCTGAAGCCCGTTGTGTGGTTTTGTGCTTTGGGCTTGGGCCTCGTGGGTCGGCTTCTATTTGCGTGTCCCTGTGCCTGGTTTGGCACTGTGCTTGTGGGGCCTGGGTGTGGGTCCATGTGGGGCCCAGGTGTGGGGTCCGCGTGGGGCCTGCATTTGTGGGCCGTTGGTTGTGGCTGGTGGTTGGTTGCTCATGCGGTGTGCCGGTGGCTGAGACGTGCAGGTGAACACGTTCGCAGCTACTGTGGGCATAGGCTTTATAAGTCGCACCGCACTCCTCGTTGCTCATCGCCGTCTTCTCCTTCCTTCTACTTCCATTCCCGTCCTCCTTGGCGGCGTGTCTCTCCTCTTCCCCACCTTCTTTCCCTCCCCCCCCCCC
>JAMKQA010020400.1:0-12319 GCA_024699735.1 Posidonia australis | reverse complement strand
GAAAAGCCTGGAAGATTCCATGGCATATTCGTTGCTAAAGGTAATAGCTATGGGAGGTGGAAAGCCAGCAGCCCACAGCCTGCGAAGTGGTGTGCGCCGGCTATGTGCGCCACCTATGTGTGCTAGGTAGGTGTGCTAGCTAAGTGTGCTAGGGAAGTGTGCTAGCTAGATGTGCTAGGGAAGTGTGCTAGCTAAGTGCTCTCTCCTACCTATCGAGCGTTCTAGCTGGGCTGCAGACTTGCTACAGGTTTGGGTTGGTTCAAGCGTCAGCCCCATCCAAAGCAACATCTGGAGTCTTATCAATGAGTCACCTCAAAATCGGGGTGTCTACACCAACATTACCAAAAATTTTCATTTTAATATAAAAAATGAATATAAAATAATAGAACCCTTAACCCACAAAAACCAAAACCCAAAAATGGAGGGATTAGAAGTAAAGAATTTGGAGGGATTAAAAGTAGAGAAATTTTGATGTTGCTAGCTTAACTGGTGTAACGTGGAAACTGGAGAGTAGAAGACGAGGCGGAATCCAAAGCCAAACAACAAAATCCTTACTTGAAAATCCTCACTTGAAAGTTGGGAGAAAGTTGTAGTGGAGAAGAGAAGCGAAGATTGAGTTGTGAAGAAAAATGAATGGAGTGGGGGGTATTTATAGGTTAAAATGTAAGCTTTTTCCTTTCTAAACAAAAAAATATATATATAAAAATAAGTTAAATGACCGTTGCATTTGCAACGGTCATTTTTGGGACCGTTGGCAATGGTCCACTGATTTATGGCAAGGCTGGGCCCGCCCAGCCCTGCATTATTTTTTTTTTTTGGGTCGAGTCTTTTAAAAAAGAAAGAAAAGGGCCAAGGTGTTTTTTTTTAAAGGGCCGAGCTTCTAGCCTGGCCCTGTTCTTTTTTTTAAAAAAAAGGGTCGGGCTTCTAGCCTGGCCTAGGTTTTTTTTTTTCAATTTTGTGGGCCAATCCGGCCCAACCCAGGCTACTTCATAGGCCAAAATGGGCCTACTAAACGGGCCTTCACGAGCCTGACCCTTAGGCCCAGCACGGCCCACGGCGGGCTTGGCCTGGCTCGGCCCATTGCTGGGATTGACGGGCCCAGGTCGTGCTAGACCCGGGCTGGGTAGGGCGACCCAAGGGCGGCCTGGCCCGATTTCCATGTCTAGATACGAGTGCGTACTGCAGCTTCCACCATCGTGCCGACCATTCGACGAATAGCTGCGTCACTTTGCAGGATGCTGTTCAGAGCCTGATTGACCGGAAGGTCATCGACGTTGCCTCGTAGGAGGCGGTCCATGCACTAACACTTGCACACATTCACACACCTACACCAGCGCACCCGGACCAGCTCGATGCATCCCCGGTTGAATCCTCATACTCTAAGGATGTCGCGGGCTCGGGGGTCTTCTCCTTTTTTCCTGTCCCTCCTATTTCTTCCTTTTCCCCGATGAATCATGTTGATCTCATCGGTATGTCTTCTCCTTTTGCCATCGACCTTCTCGCAGGGGCCCGAAGCAATGGTGAGATTGCCAACACTCTGGACCTAACAGAAAATCTCAGCCCCAGTCACCAGCAGTAGTTTCGATGGTACTGCCAGATTAACTAGTGACCCTGATAGCATGGATAAAGCAGCATCAATAAAGCAATCAGTAGTAGGGATCAAAGCTGTATCCTTTTCCCCTGTTTTCTATGTTGTTTTCTTTTCTGCATCATCATCATGCATCAAAAATAAAAAAATATCAAAGCCAAAACAAAAATAAAAAAATCCAAAACAACAAAAAAAAAAAAATCAAAAATAAGAAAAACGCAAAAAATAAAAAAAATCAAAACCTAAAAAAATTATAAAATCAGAAAACAACAAAAACAATTTGTATCATAATCATCTGCTCGATGACGAAAATCGGAAAGCTAGTCTGTGTCGGATTGGACTACCCTTCTTCAGTTGGCCCTACCTCAATGACCAAGTAAGTGAGGGAGCTACCACCCATCAGAGTCGAATGAAATGTCCAAGCTCTAGAAGGATCCTGCACCTCCAAGAGGGAGATAAAATGCTAGGGTGACTGAGAGAGTGAGCTAGAGAAAAACACATCCGTATGGGCATAAAAGAAATAAGAAGACAGAAGGCAAAGATAGAAGTCAGCCCAAGAGTAAGAGACGTGTAGTGTAACTCTACCTCTATCATACCTTGGGGAGGAGTTGGATTATGCGCCTGGATAGCTGCACCATCGAGGGTCTAGTCCATTCTTTTATAGTAGAAGCCTCCAGCCCAGATTAGGTGCCTATTACCTCCAAGTTAGGGATAGAGTAAAGCCGTACGTCTACGAGGAAGAAAAAGAAATATTAGTAAACTCAAAAAAGCCGATGCAAGACCCTAGCGAGTTTGGCATGGAGCCTGGTTCGGTCCATCACACCGCCCAACACAACTAACACAGAGTGTCACTATTCATCCCACTAGAGCCACCAATAGCTTGTAAATCTCTATAGGGACAACTGAGTCGAAGGCGTCCTCCCCCTCCAGCAGGCGTACAACTTTCCAACTTAACTGGAGGCAAACAAAACAAAAAGTACAAAGTAACAAAAACAATCAAAAATCAAATCAATAAAGCTTAGATGGCTTAGATGGATGATGAGGATAATGAATAATCTTAGGATTGTGATCATGCTTGAGGAATAGGTGGTGTTTTTGGGTGGTGCACTGGATGAATTGTCCAAGAGCACTATTCAGTGTTGGACGTTGGAAATTCTAACATTCAACGTTGGATGTAGGTTAGTTTGCATCCAACACTTTGAATCCAAAATTTAAAGCTCTAGGTGTTGGTTGTGATAGTGTTTGGTCTTGTGGTTAAATGGAACTTCAAGGCTTTTGCTCTAGCTTCTATGTGGACTCTTCTGGGTGAGTTTTGTGCCCAGAAGGTGTGTTTTCTCCCTATTTTTTGCCTTGAGTATTTTACCTTGGGATTGTCATCGTGGATTGAGCGAGATGCTTTGGAACTCAGATGCTCCTAAGGTGTGGTCTTGGACGTGGTTTAGTCACACGATTTGACCTGACATAAGAGCTGTCTAAGTTGTATTTTGAGCTAGTTTTTGGTATGTGATTTCAAGTGATTTTCAAAGTGATTTGAGAAAATATATTGAGTGTGTTTTAGAAAATGGTTTTCCAAAGAATTTGGAAAAGAAATATAAAGCTTTGTGATTTTTGTTGTGGCTTTCTGTGCAACATTTAGCACTATGTTTTATAATGCTTTTGAGATGATTTTTGAAATGGTTTCAAAATGATTATTCAAAAGAGATTTCGAAAAGAATTGCATAAGTTTTGCAAAAGTTTTAGAAAGTGTTTTTCTAGTGTTTTTTGTTTGTGGAGACCAAAAGGGCCTAGGATTGTGCTAGTGGATCTAAAGGTTATGATACCTTTGGAGAATTTAAGCACAAGTCTAAGGTTGAGGTTCGTAAACTAAGAGATTGAGGAATCATAGCAGCAAACCCAAGGAGTATGATACCTTTGTGTAGCTGGGTGTGATGTTTAAGGATGAGGTTCTAAAGTAAATAAGCTAAAGGATCATGTTATTGGGACCAGAGAGTATGTTGAGACTCTTGGGTGGTTGAGCACAATTGACTAGCTTGAGGTTTGAGGGTTGAGGTGTTGTCTAGATTTGGCAGTATCATGGTAGCGGACCTAAGGGATTGGATACCTCTATGTAGCTAAGCATGATACTTTAGTTGCTCTGGGTACTGAGACTTGAGGTACCGGCTGGACTCGAAGGTGAGAGAGACTCTAGTTGCTCCAAACACTCTAAGACTAAGATTGAGAGGTCGAGGTTGAGGTCTATGTGACCAAAAGATTGAGGATGAGGTCTAGTGAGGACATCGAGAGGACATACATTGTAGTGTTTAGCTAGTACAAGTAGACCATGTGCCCTGTTTTTGGTGATGTCCTCAAAGAGAGGATAGCTTTCTCGAGAAAGGTTACCACTTTGAGGGGTTCTTCAGAGAGGTTGAACTTCGGGATGGGTAGGCTCCTCACAAGGTGGCTTGTATACGGTAGTGTAATTTAGTAATTACTTTTGTGGCCAGTGTTGGCTGTTTGGTACAAAGTAACACAATACAATGTTGAGGGTCCTTTTGAGATGTTAGACTTTAGGACAAATAGGCTGTGGGCTTGTCCGTAGCAGTGCAGTTTGATGACTACTTGTGGCTAATGCTTGTGTGTAGTTGTTGTAGGTGTACTGTTTACGGTAGAGAGTATTCAAACACCAGTGGTTGTCTGTTTCACATAGAGAGTGTATGGGTTCAGACCAAGTGGTTTTAAGTACTCAAAATAGTTGAGTACTCCATTGCTTTGAGTTTTTAGCATTTTGCTACTGAGTTTTGGATGCATACTTCTAAGATGCATCTAGTTTTCTATGCTTCGATCATTGTGGTTTCGATATTTGAGAAGTACAATTAACCCTAGTTTTGGACTTGACTTGGCGTAGAGTTGTCATTTTAAGTGTTCATAAGAGGTTTTAAAATATGTTTATGGTTTTGGTTGAAAAAGAGGAAAATTGATTTTGACGGCATATTTTAAAGGATTGTCGTTTGTTGGACGATAGTAGATTGCCATGTTAAAGTTTTTTGGCATCTAGGTGGGATGCCTAAGTTCTGTGATTTTGGCGTGGCTTGAGCCTAGTTTTTCTGGTTTTGAGTTCCGGTTGTTGCCTTGTTGTAATGTTGCGACATCCAAGTGCGATGCTTAAGTTTTGCTACTTTGAACATGGTTATGCTTGGCGTTTTGGCATTGTTCTGCCCAATTAGTTTTGGTATTTGTTAAGGTGGGTATGTGTTGGGTGATCTTTTGAGTGGTCACTCATGTATGTTTTATTGGTGTTTTTCGTAGGTATAGGATAGGAGTAGGATTTCTTACTAATGCACAAAGTGAGGAGTCACTTTGCCACACATCAAAGGTTCTTGGTAAGCATATTGTTCTAATTTCAATTCTACTTAATATAGTGCTTCATATTTATGCATTTAGATATAGATTTTTGTAGTGGTATTTGATATGTGTCGATAAAAAAAAGATGATTGGTTAGGGGTTGTAATGACCAGGGGCATTACAACTGCAGATCAAGTATGATATGTAATGGAATGAGAAGGATGACAACCATCGTAGTATGCATTCAATGAAACAATGCAAGGAATTGTTGGTAGAAGCAAGATTCGATAGGGGTATAGAAAAGTACATGATAATCACATAGCTTCTCACGAAGGCAACAACTTGTGAGTTGTTGTGGACATGGGTACTCCTGAGAAGAGGGCTTGTTGGGTAAGGTGGTCCGTTTCTAGGGTCATGAAATGAAAGTGCTACTACCTATGTTGCCATCTCTGGATTGAGATTTGAACTACCTTTGTTTTTGCTATTTCAACTTTCGTTTCACTTATTTGCTTTCGTTGTCAAGATTCTATTTTTGATTATCTTGTTGGGTCAGGATTTTATTTCAATTATCTTGTTTCTAGATACGTGCATGATTAGTTGAAGGTATTGGCTACTTGTTAATGTTCGTGATGGTGTTTGTGAATTATTGAACGTGTATGTTTGTGAATTACAAGAAGTATAGTATATATGGACAGCTCGAAGGCAATATATGTATATGTGTATTGTCAACTATATTGTCTAGCAATGTATGTTTGTGAATTACAGGAGGTGTAGTATATGAATATGTGTATTGTCTGCTATTGTAATTATACTACTGGGTTTCTACAATTTAAATGCAGCATATGTGTATGGCTCAAAATCTTGCTCTTTGCTTCGTGATAGAAAGAGTGAAGGAGAATTAATTTTTGACAACCATTTTCCAACAAGGGACAACATGTAATTCATCAAAATTGCTGACATAGGTTCCAATTGTCATTGAAGTGGTCTCTTGTTAAGATCATTCTCACTTGTTAAGATTCACAATGTTTATATTAGAAGTGGTCGTTTCCTTGAGTAATTGATCTTAGCTATTTCTTTGTTGAATAATAATTTGCACTTTGTATGGTCCTTAGAAACCATAATGATGATTTTTTCCTACATTCATGAAAGCCCTTTCTCCTCCTCACTTCATTACCAACAACCAAAGCCCTTCTTATCAATGGGAAAAAAAATCCACACCATTAATTATAGCATTAGATGAAACCCAATAATAATATTCAAAGAGTTGGTGTGTTTTGATCCAACACAAACAAAATCTCTTCTTCCTCACCTCAACAAAATAAGCAGAAGCTAGCAACCAAAAGAAAAATGTAAAAGGAAAAGAGGAAAGAAAATAGAGAAGAACAAACAGGACTACTAGCTCATGCTCATCCAAAGAGTAGAGACCAAGCACTTTCAATGGAACCGATCCACCACATCCTACTCCTCCCCTCCCAACCATGCCATTGTCCCCCTCCTCCCCTCCCCACTGACCCTCCACTCCATAGGTCCCTCTCGCCATGCATTGCCATGTCGACGTCGGCTTGATGTAGTTACGACAGACGTTGGTCCGTAATGACGACAAGGGCGACAATGACAATGGAAATCTCCTCAACGATGGATGGTGAATTCAAGGAAAGTTGGAGGAGGAGGAGATGAGCTTGATGGTGATACCGTGATAGTGGTTGGCATGGTGAAGGAGGAGGAGATGAGCTTGATGAGAGGTGGATGGAGAAGGAAGACGGAGGAGTTGGACACTGCTGTCGACTAAATGTAAGGGTAATTTTGTCTTTTAACTGATTTTATCTTACCAAAAGCTATTTCAAAAGCCATCTCCACCTTGGTTACCAACATGATCCTTCGAACTTAAAAGCATCTCTTCAAAAGCTCATTTCAATAAGTTGATCCAAAAACTTGATTCCTTAAAAGATCATAGAGCACAAAATCTTTACCCAACAGAACCTTAGTAGATTATTTTCCAATGTCTTGAGATGACAACTTTCTTTTCCTTTTAGTTGAAAGTTTGGAGGACTTCATCTTTAAATTTCTCTTCAACTATTTGAATGCAAGAGAAATATAATCAATATCATGCATCTTTAGCGAGAAAACAAACACTACCAACAGGAATAAATTGCTAGCATGTTATGACAAATTGACATTACGCACAAGGCAATCATATTCACTACATGTTATGAATATGGTTGCCTTGTGCGTAATGTAACAAGGACTACATGTTATGAATATGGTTGCCTTGTGCGTAATGTCAATTTGTCATAACATGCTAGCAATTTATTCCTGTTGGTTGCCTTGTGCGTAATGTCAAATGAAATCAATACATATGTTTTATTTCTGAAAAAATCTCGTAATACACAAATTCAATCTAGTACACACTTCTAGAAACATAAAAAATAAATGTTATGATATCAAATTGTTGTCATTAAAAAAATGAAATGCATGGCTCGTATATGTAATCAACACACATAGGACAATTTTATTTCATTGCAAAGAAGAAAAACAAGTAACATTGATAATGAAAATGGAGGAAGATTTTGTTTTACTTGTCAAACAAAATGTAAGAACCTAATATTGTTGCAGGAAAGGCATGGCGATGGCATGAGGAAGGAACAGTGGCGACACGAAGAAGTCGTGAAGGAGGCACGATGGTTGATGTAGAGGCGCAAGAAACATGAAGGAGGAAGATCGACAGCTGTGAAGGTGACAGTGTGAAGGTGATCGATAGTTAAAAATTTTGTCTTATTTTGATAGAGGAGAATAGATTCATGGAAACGATAAAATAGGAATGCAAAAAAATTCATGACCCGTATACAAAAAATAAGTAGCGTTACGTTGCCAATCCTACGTTTAAATGGAATCACGTTGTCCAACTCAGTCCGGATTGACGCGGAACCGGACCCGTTTGCAACCGTCCCTTCTTGCGCCTTTCCTTCTTTGTTTGAGCTCCAGCTGCCCCAAACAAAGGAGGCAGTGGAGTCGATTTGCTTTTGGTGGTGAGAGCGCGGTAGACGCAGGAGCGCGCGCGCGAGAGAGAGAGAGAGAGAGAGAGAGAGAGATGTCGACGGAGAGGACCAGGCGGTGGATGCTCCCCCCTCCGCAAGAGGTAGCCCCGATTTCGATCCCCACATCCCCCAGAGTTCCTCATCTGTCGAATCCCGTGTTTGTGGTTTTGATCGTTCTTCTTCCCTTCTCTTGTGCAAATGTCAATGGATGATAACATTGGTAAAAACGGTGCTTCTTTCCAGACGATAGAGAAGCTGGAGAGAGCCGTCCACGCCGGGAACTTCTACGAGGCGCAGCAGATGTACAAGTCACTCAGCGCCAGGTCCGTCTTTTTCCTCTCGGAATTCCTCATGGATCTGTTCTTCTATTTTAGTTAGAGAGTGCACAGATGCTGAAGTTTTCTTTGTTCGAGTTTTGTAGGTATACTGCTGCTCGGAAGTACGGCGAAGCGCTGGACGTTCTCCAGTCAGGTGCTTCTCTTCAACTGAAGTCTGGACAGGTTATTTTCTTGAAACATTGCGTTTAACTTCCGGAATTTCTTGTCCTTTCTGTTAAGTTCTTGTGTGGGAGAGCTAAATGCAGTACATGTGCTAAGGGGCTTTGAAATGCGTTTTGGCTTAAGAATGAAGTTCGTATGTAACCGTCAGTAGAATGTTGGGAGTCTCTTAGCATGCACTGCGATCACGTGCTTGTTAGTCATCAAAGAATGTGTTATGGAAACCTCCCAGTACTTCCATATTTGGCTTGGTTTACTGCATCCTTTTATAGCCGTTTTGTTTAAAACATATGGAAATGAGTTAAACAAGAAAATTCTTGTACAGTTAGTTGTTCATGACATCATACAAACAGCTTATAGTAGTTTTTCCCTTCACGTCATCATACAAACAGCTTCTCACTTATAATTACTAACTCCATATTTTTGAATTTTTTTTATCATTATTAACACCTATGACCTATATCGTTGAAATTTATGGATCAAACCATAGGACATTTTGAATCAACAATGTTCATACACGGTGTAGCATGTAAATTCCTTTTTATGCTCTAATAAATATAACAACTCAAGTATCAATTTGTATTTTGTTTGATTAGCTAACTAGAATATTTCATATTGCTTAAGAAGTGAAAATTGGGCATGCATTTTTCTTACCTTTCAGATCTGTACTAAGGAATGTTCTCTCTCTCTCTTTGCCATTGTCTCTAATGCCCAACAATCTGTCTCATATTTTGGAAGCTCAATGAGATCTTTGTACATTTGAATTATATGTATTGGTCACTGTCACAGATTACTTGTGGAGCTGAGCTCTCTGCATTGTTTGTGGAGACACTTGTCAAAGGGAAAATTTCTTATAATGAAGAAACTTTAGGTCAGTCAATGATGAATGGCCATTTTTTATTCAGCATTTAATGCAAACATATTGTTTTTTTTATAAAATTCATCTTTGTTATTATTGATATTTGTTTCTTCTAAATTTAGTATATAGATATGATGACTATGCAAGAGAAAGCAAATGCCCTCCTGTTCAGTGATAGTATTACTCAGAATACGTTGTTATAGCTAGCCGGGGGAGACATCAGTTCATGTTTAGTAATATTTTCATTCTTCTAAGCTTGCAGAATTGATTCAATAAAAGATAATGGTCTCTATAAAGATCACACATGCTATTACCTACTTTACTACTCATGGCAATATTCCTGATTATCAAATCCTCTTTATTCTTAAACAAAAAGTCAAGTCATTTTTCCTATTTTGCTATGTTTTACTTAAAATTTTCTTATTCTCACAATAGTCTTCTCACTTCTTGTGAGCTTTCCTGATGAGAAGAAAATCAATTCATTTTCAGAATTGCAGGGTTTGCCTCAGAACAAATTTTCTATTGAAATATGAAAAGTAATATTAAAAATTGTTTTAGCCTTTAGGATAAAATTTATGACTGGACATATCCTTTAGTAGGAGGCAGCAGGTTTAGAATGTCAATGTAGTGATATAATCCCATTGACCATTACTTCGCAACATCAGCCTAAGGAGATAACTCCACTAGCCTTTATTCCATAAAAGATTGAGATTACAAGTTTGTCGCGGTTTTTGTACAACTAAGAAGTAGGAATACATACATTTACTTTAGCAACACTGACTACAACTTTTATTATAGATCGTGTTAGGAAAATTTATAAGGATTTCCCACAGATCTCTATGCCACAAGAACTAGGAGATGATGACGACATGCAAAAGATCTCAGAAGCTATGTTGGCAGCAAAAACTCGTGTTGAGGGTTGTTCATCATTCTTAAGACCTGCAATAAAGTAGGTTTATTTTATCCCTTAACTTTGTTTGGAAGGAAAGATTAAATGCTTGTTTTTCTTATGTTGTTTTCTCTCTTTATTTTCTTTTGTCATTATTTGGTGTGCCTTATCCTGGAAATTCATTTGTTTCTTAAGAAATTCTCCTGTGTTCATAGGTGGTCAGTTGAGTTTGGAGGTTATAAATATGGTTCTCCTGAGCTGCATTCCATGCTTGCTGAGTATATATATTCCGAGTCCCCTGATTTGGTTTGTATTGTGGACAATGGCTTCACTCTGTTTCAAATATTACTGTGCTTTTCTTGTTCAATATTTCATATTCTTTCATTCTCCTTCTAACTCTGCTGCTCCACCTCTTTTTGTCCAATTATTGGAAAATGACATAGGGGAGTTGTAAAACAATTATGATATAATGATGTTTGTAAGAGTCTCCTTTCTTGTTGGGGAGAATTGGAGATTAAACAACTAATATAATGATATATTGTCTATAAGACTCTTGTATCTTGTTGTAAATATATTTTTCTTTTTATTTGATTCAGCTGCAACCATATTGTATATTTTATTTAGATAAACCTGTAGATTAGGCTTTAATGAAGCTCACTTTCATCTTTATATAGTCTCTCTTGGCAAGTTCACATCAATATATTCATAAAGTCATTAAATTCTAAAAGAATCCTATAAAAATTTTCACATTGATGAAGGATATTGCTTAGGAGTGTACATAGGTCGTGTTGGGACAGATTAAAGATGAATCCACAAATCCACAATCCAACTCAAATTATTTGGGTTGGATAATTTTAGATTCATATCCAACCCAACTTTAGTCTAGATGCAACCCAATCCAATTCACATACTTTGGATTAGGTTGGGCCGGTTCTCGGATTTTATGTGTATTTATTAAGAATTAAAGATTATATTTATAACATATTGTATAAAAATATATGCACTAATAACAAATATAAAATGCTGAACAATCTATTTATGTTGTAGATAAAGACATGATTTACTGGTATTTCTTGAATAGTATAAGTTATCACTCTAAAGTTTACAAACAATTCATAGTAAAATGCAATGAGGAGAGAAAGAGGAGACAATATGGAGTGTGGAGATATTAGAAGATGTCAAGATGGAGCGGGCAACAGACGGGTTATGGAAGATTATGTGAAGAGAATGAGATGAAGTTTTAAAGAAAAGAGATTAGTGTTTTATAAATAAATAATTATATATATAGTATGTATTTATAAATATAAATAATTAATTATATATACCTTTGGTTTTGGGTTGTGTTAGGTAATCCATCCTTGGAACCTATAACCAAACTCGAATGTTCAAGTTTGAGATTTTTTGAACAATAACCAATCCATGATACAAAACACCCAACCCAACCCACATGGGTAGAGTTAGTTCAGTTTTTGGGTCAACCCGGATTCATGTGCACCGGTAATAATGTTTAATGGTTATGCAAGACTCATTGTTAAATCCTGTAGTTATTTCTTCACTTGAAAGATAGCATAGCTACCGTTTGACTTATTCTCTATACTTTTTTCAATAGCTCAGTTAACAGTTGAAATGCTCTTTGATATTATTCTTTTTGTTTTTCAAGTGATACTGTATTCTTTGTTTTAATATAAAAATGCATGCTTCCAGGATATGGCAAAAATCTGTGTCCATTTTATTAGGGGAAACAACCCAGGGAAGTTTGCTTCAACATTAGTAAACTTTACAGGCAAGGTTAGTATCTTGTTATTTTGTATCATAAAATTAGTCTTTCATTCACTAATTGCTATGGTGATTTGGTTCTTGCCTTACCCGTGATTGCTTGATTTTTTTTCCTAATTTAATTTCTGCATTCAAACCCTCATCTTGGTTGATATTTAAGTTTCAATTGAGACTTTATTGTCATGACCAAATTCTCTCTCATCTTTTGCCTTTTGTTTTCTATTTAGCTTTGTTTTCTTTGGGTACTTTCTCATGTAGGAATCTTGAACTGAACAAAGCATAACTCATTAGATTCGTGACTATCACTTTAGTTTTTTTTTTGGGGGGGGGGGGGGGGGGTGGGTGGGTGTTGCT
>JAMKQA010020399.1:0-12863 GCA_024699735.1 Posidonia australis | reverse complement strand
GTGTACACAAAGAAGTAGGATTGGTGGTTTCCCTCCACAAGTGAAATGGAATCAATCATTATTGATTGCTTCTGAAGAAATTAAGTTTTGTGGATTATGGAGTGCTTAATACCAGACGTTTTTCCATGTTGCCTTCTCTACTGACATTCTACACTATGTTTGGTGATGAATTTGATTTACACAGAAGAAAAGAAGCTAAGAAGCACGGACACCAAAGCTGTCACTTATTCGCTCCTTAAACCTTGCATAATAATGATGGAAGGTGGCCTCTTCCTTCTCCTTGAAAATAAACAAGCTAAATAAAATAAATGAAAATATATAAAAAATGAAACTTATTGCTATGTGATTTTACCAACTTCCTTAGAAAAAAAATTCATCATGTTGTAAAGAGTACAAGACTGACCAATCACAATATGTCCAACACTATTGTATAATGCAAACATCTTTCCATCATTATCCACCAACTATATTATTTGTGTAAAATAACTATTAGCATCATTACAACTTTATGCTTTCTTTATTTATATCTAGTAGCGAACAGTAAAGAAAAACATTTAGGCATTTATACAAGAAAATGTTCCACCAATATACTCAAAATACACACACACATATATATCCCTACAAATATATTAGATACTACTGCTTTCAACAAGAACAAATACAAGGCAACCAAAAGTAATACTAGGAGTTAGTTATATTACAAAAAAACCGTAGACATAAACATTAATTAAGTAATCATTCATATTACAATACCAAATATAGTGTTTGTTTTGAAACAAAATTAATATCTACTTAATCCATGGTTTCAACGTAGCAGAATAGTGATTCATATCCCAAATAAGGCAAGGAAGAGCAAAACTTTTTCATACTTTCTACTAATTCTTCAACTAGCATCCATGGTTTTCAATTCTTAGTAGATTTCTTCATTGATATCTAACTGTGTCTTCTCAAATGCTTCACGACTAGCATTGCGAGCATTAGAATTGGAAGCAATCATCTTAATTTTTGATTAGTCATCTCCATGGCAAGAGCACCTAGAAGTCAACTCATTGACATGTAGTGGAGGCCCGATAGCAGCATCATTGTTGACAATTACATCCTCCTCGAATTGTAACATAAGCATACGGAGAATAGAAGAAATGTTCTTCCTCTCAACTGCTTCAATTACATCAACATTGAAATAGTCATTCTCCTAAACCCAGAAAAGGCATCTCCTATCCCCCTACATATTATTTGACATGTATATATCATGGAATAAGATATAACAATAGAATATATGATTTTATGCATGCACATACACAATTACAAAATATTATCATCATCTACAAGCATTTAAAAAATGGTCTCCTCGGGTTCAAGTAGGTATGAGAAATTAGGCACTGGATAGGGAACCACAAAAGCAATGTACCAACCTTTTATTTGGATTTTTCAATGACATTATTATTACCTACAACATTTATATGAATCTTCAAGCTCCAATTGAATATACTCAAATTGAAAATAAATTTCTTCATAAAACATATATCATATTATAGTAAATTTTCTTCATAAAACATAAAACATGCAAACAAATGCAGTCATAGCATATTGTAGTAAAATAATGACAAAATAATCTTCAAGCTCCAAGTTATTTGGATTTTTTGATTGGAATAATTTTCTTAATAAAACATAGCATATTGCAGTAAAATGGTGACAAAATATCAAACATCAAACTGAAACCTTATCGTTTGGAAGCATCAAACATTGAACAATGCGTGGACATGGGTGCCAATGCGTGGACAAGGGTGCCCATGCCAATCCATGGACAAGGTTGCTAGTGCACAGACGAGAATGTCGATGAGTGGACGAGGGTGCAGAGCATTTGGTTGGCTCTACGCTCGATGGCGGTGTTGTGGCGGAGTGGCGGAAGTGGGGGGAGGCAGAGGAGAGAGGAGGAGCTCGACGACAGTAAAATAATGTCCTAATAGGTACCTACAAAATAACTACATTGTATTAAAAGATGAATTCTATCTAAGATGAATTTTGTGGAATTAAGTACCTACAAAATAACTCACCTTCCTAGATTGATTTAACTAGTCAAATTAATACAATTTGACTATCAGGACATTCTCATTTGTGTTGTATCAAAGCATTATTTGTTGGTAAAAAAACTACTTATTGAAAATATAGTGAAAGTTTTGCTCAAAATGATGTCTAAAATCAAGGTACTTCAAAGAGACCTTACTTTCTAATTCCTTGATAAACAATACTTTATTGTAAGATGCATGAAAAGATGGATGGATGTGCTTCTTATATTATACACCCGTTAATCTTCTTATGGTACACTTGTTGTGTCTTTGATTTCTCTTTCAATAATTTATTAATTTTTCCAATCAACTTTCTATGTGAGTGTCTCTATAGTTTTTTGTCTTTTTTAGTAGTATTAAGAGAAGATTTAATTAAGATTCAAAAAACAACAACAGAAACAACTTTTTTAGTAGTAATAAGAGAAGATTTAATTAAAACTCAAAAAGCAACAACAACAGAAACAACTCATAAGGAAAAAGAAGGAAAAAAAGCAACAGGAGTTCCATCTATACAATACAAACTAAGGAAAACAAATATGTTTCCAACCACTTACTCTACCAAATAGCATGGAGTGGCATAAACCTGATGAAATTGGAGCGAAGAGTAAGATGGTGGAGGAGATAGCCTAATGAGAATAAGACGAGGAGGAAGATAACAGAAGAGATCGCTACCGTGACAGGGAGAAAGATCCAGAAAGGTTTAATCGTTGAATTGTTTCTACTGTTAGTATTTTATGTCCTACAAGAAAACATTTACACAAGCACATTTCTGTTATAATAAATGGGTACTTGGGGTTTTTGACCAGATAAGGCTCTAAGTCACAGACAACTGTTACTCTCTCTCTCTCTGTCTCTCTTGGTGGGAGGAGGGCGTGAGGGGTGGAGATGGAGGCAATGCAGGCGCAGTCGCTTCTCTCCTTCTCATCCAATCTCTGGTAGCTACACTAGCCCACTCTTGCTATTCCTCCACATTCATTTGTACCATTTGCTCTCTTGTACGGTAGTAGTTCTAAGGGTCTGAGCTGAAACATGTTCTGGATGCTAATTGGACGTCTGCTTGCTAGAATTTTTGTGGGTTTTTGATATTGGGGCGAACAGTTTACCCAATTGATTGTTTCGGTTTTTCGTCAAAGCTTGAATTTTCCGTTCCCCCACTATTCCTTCATTTCCTCTTGTATAGTACTGGTCTAAAGGTTGTCTTCCATGGATATTTTGGATGAGCAAAAATTAATAATTTGGAAGCTGATTAGATGATTTCTTGCTAGAATTTTTGTGGGTTCTTGAGACTGGAGCGAATTGTTTACCCAATTGGTTTTCGCCGAAGCTTTGCAATTTTTCTGCAGCTCATCAAGATTGGTCATTTCTTCCTTGGGAAGCACTTCTCCGATTTCACCATGTCCTTTACTTTTCTTGATTTTCTGTAGGAGAAGATACATGAAAGCTGATTTCCTGCTGAAACTTTTGTGGGTTTTTGATTTTGGGGGGAATAGTTTAACCAATCGTTTGTTTCAGATTTTCGTCGATGTTTCCATTCTCCTGCAGTTCATCAAGATTGGATTTTTTGTTAGTTTTTGTTTTTGGAGATACTATCCATTCGAAGTTCATTTTTTCAAAGTTTTTTAAGGAGAAGGTACAGGCTGTAAGCTAATTTCCTGCTGGAATTGCTGGTTATGAGCACTAGGGCTGGTAGCTGCGGCATTTGGTTGTTCAAGTTTTGTTAATGTTCAAACTTCATTTTTCAAAGTTTTTTTAAGGAGAAGGCACATTAATTTCCTGCTGGAATTGTGGGTTATGGCCTTATGGGCACTGGGGCTGGTAGCTGAGAAGAGAAGATACATGAACTAGTAAAGTGATATTCCTGCTGGAGTTTTTACATTGGCGGCCTAACAGCAAAGCAAATTGGTTATTTCACATTTTCTTCGTTTAATCGAAGGGTGGTGTTTATTTCTTACGTTCTTCCCCTGTCCATTATTATTTCTTTACTCCTTTTTTATTTTCTAGGTTTTCCATATTTCTTCTCTAGTGATAACATAATTTTTCTAGTAGAAGATAGTGAGGTTCTGTGTTAAAAGGTGACTGTTTCTTTATATTTTTGGTAATTTTCAGCAAGACAAAGATGATCGGAAAACCATATGTTCCAAGGATTACAGTCTGCAAGAGACTCGAAGTAGTTTCACTTGGGATGCTTGCTCCAAGGAAGTTTATGCAGAGAAGGAGAAAAGCTGTAGCTTTTAAGGATGCAGCTGATGAAGCAGATCAGAAGAATTGGTGGAGGCTGATGTTGGAAATTGAAAAGTCAGATTCTGCTGTTTCTATATTGAGAGACCACAGGACTAGGGGTGAATCTCTCCCCAGGAGCCTTGTTCTGGGTACACTAGTGAGATTCAAGCAGTTGAAAAAATGGAACCTTGTTAGTGAGGTATAACTTATGAGGGTTTGTGGTTCTTTTCCTTCTTCTAGGAGTGAGAAGGTTTATGTGTAGCTTTCAACTATATGTATTTTTATGTCTACTATTTATAGAGAAATGAAGAAACCCAAACTCAACTTATTTGTGTAGTGGGTGTATTTGCTTTATTTATTTCCTGTTCTATTTCTGTTACAGATTCAGTGATTTTTTTAAAATTTGGGCAAAGAAGTAGAATTGGACAAATAACTGTATGTGCAAAAGAAACACCTTTTCCTTTTGCTATAACCTTTAAGTAGCTAACATATTAGGAGCAATGTCTGTATTGTGAAAGCAATATAATTGAAAAAATTGGCCATAACTGTTTCTATATGGTACATCTTTCAAGATATGAAATGTGCATGCATTGATGTTACTATGTTCTAACACTTCTCTTCTACATGTTAGATTCTTGAATGGCTTCGCACTCAGCATTGGTGGGACTTCAGCAATATGGATTTTTTAATGCTTATCACTGCCTATGGGAAGTTAGGGGATTTTAATAAGGCAGAAAGAGTATTGAGATACATGAACAAAAAGGGTTTTCCACCAAGTGTGATTGCACACACTGCCTTAATGGAGGCATATGGGAGAGGTGGCCAATGTAATAAGGCTGAGGCTATATTCCGAAGGATGCAGTTATCAGGCCCTGAGCCATCTCCGGTGACATACCAAATTATTCTCAAGACTTTTGTTGAGGTAGCTCATGATCTCCCTTTTAACATGTCCTTTCTTGATGTCACAGTTACTGGTATTACCAGTTTTATTTTTTAAAACAGTTTAGTGGCCTTCAAGTTGTTTAGTCAGTGCAATTGTTTGTATTTAGTATTTGATGTTCATGTTGTGCTGTACATTTGATTCCATAGTTTCAATTTCACTGTCTGTTGAAGTATATTAACGTGAGAGGCATGTTGGGTATAGTTGTGGGCTTCACTTTCGACAAGTGATTTTGTCTGTTTTTATCTTTGTTTAAAAAAGGGTGTTGAAAATGGATATGGTATTCAAGTGATTAATAAAATAACAATAGCTACTCAGAAGTTGAATATCAGCCTATGTTTTCAAGTGATAAATAAAATAACAGTAGGTACCAGAAGATGAAAATCAGCCTATGTAGCATAGAGATGGACAGGGGTTGATATGGCATGGCATAACAGCTCCTAAAAAATAGGATAGGATGCAACATGAGGATACTATGAATTGTGTAATTATTTGTGTGGATACTATGAATTTTTGAATGTCGACATTGAAATTAGTTTGTGCAGTATAACAGTGGAAAAGCAACTCAATTAATGAAAAGAGGGAAAAAAATGACACAAATAAGTTGTATAAGAACTTTGCTAAGGCACAACATGGACTTTTATCAATGGCTACAGTAAGATGATTAGCACATGCAGATGCTATTTCTTTGTTCATTCATTAAAATATGGGGCATGGATATCAGATATCTAAATTTTTTTTGGATAGTGTCAAAAATGTCAAGAGTGCCCAATACATGTTGGGCATGACTATCGTGTCCATGTAGAAGCATCCATGCTTCATAGAGATTTGAGATGTTCATTCTTGCCCTTCTTTCCCAATCATGTTAAAACAGGCAGACAAATACAAGGAAGCTGAAGCAGTTTTCCAGAGCCTCTTGAATGATGATAGATCTTCTTTTAAGCCGGATCAGAAAATGTTCCATATGATAATATATATGTACAAGAAAGCTGGGAACTACAATGAAGCTCGTAGAGTTTTTGCACAGATGGCTGAGTGGGGGATTCCTCAGTCCACCGTTACATTTAATAGCCTCATGTCATTTGAAAACAACTACAAGGAAGTCTCAAATATATATGATCAGGTAAATCTATTAATTGTTATCTTCTGATACTGAATATTTTATGTTTGAATTTCAAACTTCTTTGTTTTATTCAAAACACGTAGATATTGAGGATAGATGTTCTAGTTTTTATGATTTTGTCATACCAACCTCCATCAAAGTTACATATAATATGCTCAAATAAATTTTCTGTATCATCATTATTTTTTACCCACTTGTACTGCAAACACTTCCAAACAGGCTTGAATTCTGGCTTGTCTGGAATGGAAAAAGCTGTGATACACAATGATAAATTGATTAGATAGACCCATCCAATAAGTTACTACTGTAAACAGAAGTTTTCCTAAAAAATCATTCTACTATGAATTTATTTCTTGGTGGCATATAGCCATGAAATCCTAACCTAGAGCTGTTGACAAGTCTAGCGATGGTGCTCAAAATTATGGAACAACATGGCTTTTAAAAAGCAAGGCATATACACATCAATTTTCAATTATTTTGCTATAATTTTGGTTCCCCCATCTTCTCCAAAATTTCATTTCCCCCCTTCTTTTATGTTTGTATACGTGGCATGCATTAATGTGCTTACAATAGAAACAACATGGAGCACACTGTGTAAGTTTGAAACAGGTACATTATCAATAAACAGTATGTCAAAATTATCGTATACTTTGAGGTTTCTTTAAGTGTAGAGAACCGACCTAAACTTTATGCTTTTCAAGAATTAGGGCTGCAAGTGCTTAATTGTATTTGAAATAAAATAACTGAAATGTAGGCATCAATTGAAATATTTTTGTTACTAATCTTTCCAGATTTTCCAATCATGATCTAAATTTTAATATATGGTTGTTTATATTATTTTAGGATTATCTAATTTCCAAGTGATTAACTTATTGTTCATGTTAAAGTGGCTGTCTTGATCCATAGTTGACATGATATTGTACATTTCTGAATTCTAATGTTCACTTCAAACATTAAAATGGATATCTTTCCATTATTTCTGAAATTCATCCACTATATCTAAATACAATTCTATTCCATTGTAGCTTTCTTTCACTATTCATTCCAAGGTTCTCAAGCAAGTTTTTACAGATGCAAAGGGCTGGTCTTCGACCCGATGTAGTAAGCTATGCACTGCTTATTAATGCATATGGAAAGGCCAGGAGAGAAGCTGAAGCATTAGCAGTTTTTGAAGAAATGCTTGATGCTGGTGTCAGGTGTGTAAGCCCAATAGGATCTACAAGAGCTTTAATTAACTGAAGCAGCTAAAGTACATTTTACTTGTCTCTTCATTAAAATTGAATTGTTGTGTCTGGGCTTGGATGACCAAATATTCAACTTCACAATTACATATTCATGGTAGGCTCGGAAAACTGTACAGTTTAAGCGAGAAGCATGTTCCCTAGTGGCACTTTTTGGATGGTTTAAATGCAAGTAACGTGTAATGATCTTCCATTGGACTACATCTTGATCACTATTCACTAGTAAAGCTGTACTTATTCTGTCGACTCTTTTAGTTATTTCATCTTAATGTGACTGGTCAACTAATTAGTTCCAATGGCAAGACCCACTGGTTTATAATAGTTTAAACATAGTGATGATATTTGCAATTATGGGTGTGGGCTGATATTGTCATTCGACAGTAGGTTTCCATCTAATGATATTGTTCAATTTAGAGTGAGCATTTCCAATTAGAGCGACCATATTGTCAAATGGCAAGAGCCACTGGTTTCTGTTTTTCTAATGCTAGTTTAAACGTAGTGATGATATTTGCAATTATGGGGGTGGGCTGATTTTGTCATTCAACAGTAGGTTTCCATTATCACCATATTGTTCAATTTAGAATGAGCATTTCATAAAGTCAAGCTGTCAGAAATGATAAAACAATTTAACAAGTGAAAAAAAACTTAATCAAGTACGTGAAGTTTTTCCCGTTGATAAGTTGAAATATTTAAAGATATTTTGCCATATTAAAGTATGCAAGAACCAAACCACTTCTTACGAACTATGTTCTCAACGCATTTCTCAAATAATCTCGTCAATGTTTATCAGTTATTCTTCTTGTGGATTTAATTTTCTTCAGTAGACATTTTAACGTAGAATTTTCTCTCCCTGGATGACTTATTCCATCAAAATCTGCAATGTTCATTTCAATTCCTTTTTCTTGAATATCATGTTATTTTTATGTCTAGTAGGTCATTCAGTTTCTTTTGAAAGGCAGTTCTTTTATTTTTTCGTGCGAGGACGACTAGCTGAGTTAGTCCAAGATTTCATGCTATCCTTTTTAAAAGGATATAATAAAGATAAAAAAATCAGGCTGCATGTCACTTGCAATCAACATTGCTGCAGGTGACCTATTGAGTTTTCTTTGATAAGACAGATAATCTTCATAAAAAATCACCTCTCTGTGTTCTTTTTTCTGGGTCCCACAATCTCTGACTTGCACCTTCCTGCCTCATTTCCCTGCTTATATGTCCCTGCTTATATGTTGCATGATGTCATCATGAATATAAAAACAGTCACATCAACGCATATGTTTGCACAGGCACTGCAATGGGAAGAAATACTTAGCAAGATGCCAAATAATGATTAGTTGTTTGCTTAAATAGCTCTCTCCCTCTCTCCATGTGTTCCATCAATAAACTTATCAGAAAGTTGTGCTAGTAAATGAAGCTCATCGGCACTTCCTATGCCTTCTGATACTATGTTTGGATGTGCTACTGGGTTTTCCTTTCCCAGCATAATCGAGTACATCCCACAGTTTTTATATAAGACCCTGTGCTAACTGCCAAATTATGGTGTTTTGCATGGGAAGATGCCCTGACGTCATCTTGAATCAGCATTATCTGAATTCTGACATTAGAGTCCAAATCAAGTTCATGAACAGTATTTGTACAATTAAGTAATTAACATGGTGTTTGTGTTTAATTACCCAATGAGTTTTCTAGCCCGATGTTCTTAATAAGTGTCTTATCTGTTTGAAGTAAGCTATAAGATTAGTCAAAGAATTTAAAGATCCAAGCAAAAAATGCTCCATTGTGGAAAACTGGAAGTTGAAGGGAAAAGCAACAGGTTCTAGATCCCCTATTTGTGAAACAATTTGATATGAAATCTTCTGGGAGCAAAAATGGTTTATTCTCAATCTCGAAGGCATCTACTTTGGAAATTTTCATTTTCATTCCATACTTCTAACTTCTACCAAGAAATTGATTGTATAATTTGTTTGTTTATGGTTGAACTTGTTGATGCAGTTCAACTGATTGCATGTCTGTAAGGTGTGTATGGAAGAGAACTGTTTTTATTAGTAATGTATTATTGCTCAAGCATTTATATGAATTATTGGCTAGCAACTATATTTCCACCCAAGCCACCACCATCTGCATTGCAATACGTGATAAGAACTCATTGATTTAACAGGCCAACTCGCAAAGCCTACAATATCCTGCTTGATGCATTTGCCATATCTGGAATGGTGGAGGAAGCTCAAACCGTATTCAAGAGTATGAGAAGAGATAGGTAGCCTTCTTATTTATTACTGTAATTTTTATGAGATCAATTCATGTATTATGTATATCATATTGATGCTTTCTTGTACACACAGGTGCTACCCAGACCTCTGCTCCTATGCGACAATGTTGTCTGCTTTTGTCAATGCATCCGACATGGATGGAGCAGAAAACTTCTTCAAGCGACTGAAGCACGATAGACTAGTGCCAAATGTTGTAATTTATGGAACTCTAATGAAGGGGTATGCGAAGGCAAATGACCTTGAGAAGATGATGCACATGTACGAACAAATGTGTATGCAAGGCATTGAAGCTAACCAGACTATTTTCACTACAATAATGGATGCCCATGGTAAGAACTCCGATTTTGGGAGTGCAGTTGTATGGTTCAATGAGATGGACTCCCGAGGGTTCCCACCTGACCAAAAAGCAAAGAACATCCTGCTTTCATTGGCGAAGACTCCGGAAGAACAGGATGAAGCAAATGAACTGGTTGGTAACCCAACTGAGGATTCTAGGAATGTTTCCGAAGGTGTTGGCGTGGTCACTGAGTTTTATAGTGATGTCAATTCAGATGATATTTCTTTACACTCTTCTGAAAGTTCAGATATTGGTACGGAAATTACCAGTAGCAATTTTGCTGAATTTGAAGACGATGATGAAGATGAGCTTGATGATGATGTTACAGAATTAGATTTCCTTTCTTTCGAAGATAAAGAGCAAGAGTTGGTAGGTGCTGAAGTTAAACAACATTAGACGTAGAAGCACAGATTTAATTGTTTGATTTGATTTATAATAGATGTTTATAATTTTCGTTCAGTTATTTCCATATTGTGGCTAAACTTTTTGAATGTTCTCATCATTTTTGTTTTGTTACTGTTGTTGCTTGAGGACAGTAAATCCTAGGGAAACTGGTCCTAGTTTGTAGGTGATTTTGTAAATTTTCTGAACTACCATTATAATGGCTTCTCCATTAAATCCTTTACAATGTTTTGAGCTTTATTCACTTTATTCCGGCATACCAAACAGTGGTAAGTTAGCTTTTGATTGACTAGTATAAACGTTTGATAGGTAATGTTTTTTTGGATGTAAGGGAGAAAAAGAGTATTTTCTCACACAAACAACCAAACTCTTTGCTAAATATGCTGAAAAATTAACAAAATAGATTTTCATGGTTAGAATGTTACCATTGGAATGCAATAAATGATAAAAGCTTCAGGGTATTATGATCACCAACCGCGGTAGAGTACATGCATGTATGCCTGTCATTACCATTAGTACGTTGTGATGGAGGTTAGAATGGATTGGAATAGAATTAAAAAATTTAAGAAGGAATGATATTTCCAAATTTAATATGAAAATAAGGTATGAATAGTTATTCCTTTGGAAATAAAATTTTCATTCAACATGAGAATTCTATTCTTTGATAATATCCAAAGAATTTGATTCTCATTTTCTTGAGAAAAAAATACCACCATCTTATTTTCTCTTGTGAGTAAGCCAAGAAGAAGGTAAATCTACGGTTGAGATGTGTAGTTGAGATGTTGCTTTATCAAATTTTATTTAATAGGATTTAAGAAAACTTTATTTATGAGTAGCAATCTTTGATTTTTTTTTTAATGTGCAATTGAGATGTTGATTTCGTCACACATGTTTATTTTAATGTGCAATGTGTTACCAGATTGCATCATATATCTTTTCATATTTTTTTTGGTAAAATCTTGTATTGACTCACCTTAATAAAAGTTTGACAACAAAACAAATAAAGAGGAGAAAAAATTAACGTCAGTATGGAAAACTAAGTTATTTCCACATTATTAGGACATTGTGTTATTTTTGGGAAAGATCGAGTAATACGAAAAGATGCTCAAACCTTAGTTGATGTAGTTGAGGAGATAAATGCTAAAGGAGGATATGATGATATAACAGAAAATAAAAACTATTCTTTAGTAAAAAAGATACCTTCGTAAACTAAAATAGAAACTTCTACTATAAATGAATGAGTGTAGTAGTAGTAGTAGAAAAAATTCAAAGAAGCGAGGTAGGAGCTTAGATCTAATGTTTTAGAGCATTATAAAGGCAACTTCAATGACTGCAAATTAAATAAAACATTCGACAGAAACATTTAACAATGCCATTAGCACAGGCTTTGATGTGTTTGAATCGGAGAAGAAGAAAAACAAAGAAATAAAATAACTTACAGGTATTACCACGAGAGAGTGCTTTAAAACAACAAATATCGTTACTTTGGATAATGACAAAATAATTATTTTCTTCACTATCATCAATGATGAAAAAGAAGAATGAATGAGGACAATAATTAATGTTGACATTTGATGATCTTTTTTTTTGTTGACTGTAGAACTACTATTCTTGGATAGTGTTAAGTCATGAACGAATATGAATAAGTTTTTTTTTAATTTTAGATGTTTGAAAAAAAAAAATCTTTTTAAGAAAGGTTACGTTGAAAGGATATTTTTTTTCCAATATTTATAGTGACATTATTTTGCATTTCATTCTAATTCTATTCTTAAAAACCAAACGGTGGAAAAAAATTGTCTATTAATTCCGTTTTATTTTTTGAATGCCTACCAACACAGAAATAGAATAAAGGTACTTCATTTCATTTTCACTGTAATTTCATTCCAACGTATCATCATTCCAATGTTCTAAATGTAGCATAATAGATTTAGTCCCTTGTGGAATGACTTCTTGTGGATAAATTATCACATCTAGTTCCATCCATTGGACAACTATTACAGGATAGAAGGATAACATGCATTTGAAAGTTCAACTTTATATCCACATACACAAGGAACAAAGAAAACAAAATCGAGACCACATCTAGGTGAGTTTCGGATGCTTTCTATATCAATGAGATGAGCAAATCTACAAAATTAAATTGTATATAGTGCTACTGAGACAGGGACAACTAAGATATATCCTTCACTCCAATGTGTCCCATGCTACTTTTGTCTCACCATTCACAAACTTGCCATTGTGTTGGGGGGGGGGGGGGGGGGGGGGGG
>JAMKQA010020398.1:0-13457 GCA_024699735.1 Posidonia australis | reverse complement strand
ATATGCTGCTGGAAAGAGGATATAGCTTGCTCAAGATGCTTGCTCAGATCAGGATTTGCTAAACTCAAGGTTTCTAACCTCTCCTAATGGTTGCCTATGGGTGTCCTTATATAGGATTTTCTCATGGGTAACTCCTAGGAATTCAAGGAGCCTTGTAGACGAAAAGCCTGGAAGATTCCATGGCATATTCGTTGCTAGAGGTAACAGCCATGGGAGGTGGAAAGCCAGTAGCCCGCAACCTGCGAAATGGCTAGGCACCTGGGATGTGCGTCGGGTATGTGCACCTGGCATGTGCGCCTGCTAGGTGTGCTAGCTAGGTGTGCTAGGGAGGTGCGCTAGCTAGGTGTGCCAGGGAGGTGTGCTAGCTTGGTGTGCTAGGTAAGTGTGCTAGCTAGGTGCTCTCTCCTACCTATCGGGAGTTCTAGTTGGGCTGCGGGCTAGCTATGGGTTTAGGGTTGGTTCAAGGGTTAGCCACATCCAAAGCAACAACTGAAAAGCTCATCCATGGGTCACCTCAAAATCAGGGTGTCTACACCTATTCTCAGGCAACAGTTCGGAACCGCCTAGAGAGTGAACCGAGTCGCCGCTGGTGCTCAGGTAATGGCTCGAAACCACCAAGAGAGTGAACCGAGTTGCTGCCGGAGCTCAAGCAACGACTTGGAACCGCCAAGAGTGAACCAAGTCACTGTCGGTGCTCATGCAATGGCTTGAAACTGCCATGAGTGAACCGAGTCACTACCAGTGCTCACGCAACGGCTCGGAACCACCAAAAGTGAACCAAGTCACTGCCGATGCTCAAGCAATGGCTCGGAACCACCAAGAGTGAACCGAGTCGTTGCTGGTGCTCAGGAAACGGCTCAGAACTACTGAGAGTGAATCGAGTCATTGCCGATGCTTAGGCAATGGCTCAGAACCGCCAAGAGTGAACCGAGTCATTGCCGATGCTTAGGCAATGGCTTAGAACCGCCAAGAGTGAACCAAGTCATTGTCGTTGCTCACATAATGGCCTGGAACTGTCGAGAGTGAACCGAGTCACTGTCGGTGCTCAGGCAATAGCTTGGAACCACCGAATGATAGAACCAAACCGCTGTCGGTGTATAGCCAGAATGGCTTGGAGCGAAAAAGAAATGTGTCTTTGACTTTCGTCCTCTCGGACGAGAATCAGGGAGACGAGAAAAAAGCGTCTTTGAATTCCATCCTTTCAGACAAGAATCGGAGAGACGAGGACATCGTCTGATCAAAGAGAAGTAGAGGAAGATTATAATCCAGACTTCATCTAAAGCCTAGAAGAAGAAGGAATCTAGACTTGTCCGACCAAGACATGCCAAACACATGGGAAATGCAGGAATTTATCAACCGAGATAAAGTCGATGACAAACTCTCAGGCAATATGATAACAAAGAGGGAAGGAGATACTAGAAGGCAGCTGACATGCCCTTGGCATCAAAGATACACAATAATTGTGTGAAGGTGAGGGATATTTGAACAAAGCCAACACCCTGAACAACCACAAAAGTGTTGGAAGACAAGGATGCAGGGGTCTTGATTGTTCACAAGTACTAGTGCATTCTGGATCATTGCCGTTGTGTGGGATATCAATTGCGACAATTGAGGATTAGTTGTCTATGTCCAATGTCGTCGTGAATTCGGAGTGTTTATGACATGCCAATGATGCTCTAGATCTAATGCTTGACTCACTGCAGTGTCCTGCTGTAGTTGTGATTTTGTAGGAACCTTTATGTCATGAATGTCACCTCTTTATAAGATTGTGCGCTTGACCATCAATCCAAAGATAATTTGCACCAAGCGTTCTCAAAAGAGTCCACTTTTCTACAAAGCAGCTTACATGCTTTTGGTCGAAGGCTTTGGTTTTGTGTTTTATCAAGCGCTTATTATTGGGACTTTTGACCAAAGAACAGCTGACATGCCCCTGGTCGAAGACTCTGGTTCAGTTACATAGTAGCTGGTGTTCTGTCAGGCACATGATATGTGACTTTTGACCAAAGAGCAGCTGACATGCTCCTGGTATTGAACTGGTTGGACACCATTTGAGAGTATGGAGTCTCAGAAGCCAGACTGTAACTATAGATGCACCTAGAACCATCAGAGTAATTGAGACGGTCATTAGTGAAAGCAAGTGACGCATTCATCTAGTGACTGGAAATATGTATACCCAACTGCCATCCCGTATTGTACTTGGAAGATGGATGGAATTGTGGCAATTTAACATAGACCTTTGATTGAGATTGCAGCCTGCCTTTGACTTGTATGTCCAGGCCATGTTCTACTCAACCATAGTGCTTTGATGGTTCTGTATTTGACCATGCTGCCGAATGACATTCTCCTGATTGTATTTACGAGATTCTGGGTTGTTGCATGGAGATCACGGTCATGTTGCTGTCTTCGCTAATCATTTGATGTGTGGGTGGTCCTGATCAGAGAAAAACAGACTTGCCCTTGATGAACCAAGTAGTGGATTGTGTGAGCCCAGCTAGAAAGCAGCTGACTTGCCCCTAGTATAAAAGGCGAATGATGCTAAATGAAAACAAAAGTCAGATAAGGAGATACAAAGGCAAAACAGATACCTTGGGAAGTGTTAGGCATCACTCGAAGATGTAAAGACTTGAGGAATAGGCTGTGACAGTAGGAGCACTTTGAATCACTGGAGTGGTTGAGGCTGATTTTGGTTGGGGCCAGCGACACAATTGTTTACTGATTGGAGGCATGTATATTCATCCACTGTCCTAAGCTACACTTAGATTGCAGGATGAGATGTGATAAATTGTAGTCTATCTCAGGCTCGCATGTCAAGGCTATTCTCTGTTCAGTTGCTTATTGTGTTTTGTCTGCGACCTGTACTGGGCTGTGTTAACCTCAGGCATTCTCCAAATAATGTTTACCACACCTGGACTGCTATAGAGGACTTGCTGTCATGCAATTGATTCTGCAAGTCTGTGTAGCTTGTGCACTAACTGGTGTCCTTGTTGCATATGCTCTTTAACCAACGAGCAGTTGAAATGCCCATGGCCAAAAACACTTGGCAAAAAAATTCCTGTTGAACAAATCCATATGCAAGCAAAGAGATTCATCCAAACAAAATTGTGATGATTGCGATTATGGTGGTGGACTCTATTATTATGGACAAGCAGACTAGTAGTTTACGAGAAACCTTATTGCTTGATCAAGAAATGCATGTCTTGTTGACTAGGTGTGATTTTAGTTGTTTTTTATTTATTGCTTTGCTTGTTTACTGAGTTCATTATCTAGTTCACTTGCATGTTTAGTTCGACTATTTGTTTGCCCTCAGTTAAGCTGGAAAGTTGTACGCCTGTTAGAGGAGGAGGACACCCTTGACTCAATTGACGCTACAGAGACTCATAAGCCGTGGGTGGCTCTCAATGGGTAGTGGTGGCGCTCAAACTCATTGTAAGGTAGTGTACTGAACCTGGCTCCATGCCAAACTTTTTAGGGTCCTGTACCTGCTTTTTTGGGATCACTAATTTTTCTTTTGCTCCCTCATAGACGTGCGGTTTCACTCTAACCTTGACTTGGAGGTAATAAGCGTCCGATCTATTCAGGAGGCCTTTATTGCAAGGGGTGGGTCAGTCCCTCAAAGGTGTAATTTTACTGAGCGCATACTCCAACTACTCTCCAAGGTACGGTAAGGGTAGAGCTACAATGCACGACTCTCACTCTGGGCTGACTTTTGTCTACACCTTCTGTCCTCTCTTATTCTTTTATGCCCTTGCGAAGGTATGTTTTCTTTTCTGGCTCACACCCTTAGTCACCCCTAACATTTTATCTCCCTCTTAGAGGTGTAGGATCCTTGCAGTGTTTGGACATTTCGTCTAGCTTTAATGTTTGGTGGCTCCCTTGATAACTTGGTTGTCTAAGTAGTGACAACTGAAGAGGGATAATCCGTTCCGACATAGTCGAGCTTTTCCGATTTTCATCAACAGGTAAAGTGTTATTGACAAGCAAACTATTATTTTCTGTTGTTCTTAATGTTTTTCTGTTTTGTGTTTTTTTCTTTATTTTCAACTTTTAAGCTTTTTCTATTTTTTGTGTTTTGATATATGGTGATGCAAAAAAAAGAAACAAAGGAAAAGGATACAGCTCCAGTCCTTATTGCAACTGTTTTGTCGAAGCCGTTGGGGTTCATAGTAACTCCTAGCAATGCCATTGGAAATCAGAATCAAGGCAGGTGTAACCAAAGCTATCCAAACCATTATTGAAATTGAGACTATCACTGTGAATGTTGAATTTGCTGGTGACATTAAAACTGTATTTGTTGCTAGAGTAGATATTTGCTGTGAAGGCTGTCTCCTACCAGATCTAGGGTACTTGCACGTGCTAGGTCAGATCTGTGCATGACAAACTGACAAACTTTTGGCTAGGCCCCCCTGCGGGGGAACAAGAACAAGAGTGGCACATGTGTGTGTCGCTGAATAGAAACTGAGAGAAAACAAGAGGGAAAACTATGATGATGAGGCTCGATGGATTCCCCGGGAAAGAACTAGTAGAAAGAGGATAAACCCCTGAAGTTCCAACATCCTTGAAGCTTGTCGGCTCAAACAAGGTAAGGTCGGCTATTCTAGGGTGTACTCGTGCATGTGCCAATGTGGGTGCAGGTGTGTGTGTGATGCCTCCTGTGGGATGATGACAATGTCTCCATTGTCAATCAAATCCTAGACATCATTTTGGAGAGTGAAACACTTGTTTGTCGAATGTCCATGGGCACGATGGAATTGGCAGAAAAAATTTGTCTTATACCACCTGGGAAGCAAGTTCGGTGGTGGACGAACCTCCGGTAGCTACAAGAACGACGCAACTTTAGGAAAGATGTCACTCAATGACTTTCCAAGTGGGGTGAAGTTGCTTTCCCTACGACGAGGTCGCTTTTGTTGTTGTTGCTTCCCATGCAGAATTGACACAACATGACGCGTCAGCTCAATAGTGGTGTGTGAGTGTGTAATGCATGCAGAACTAGATGTTGGTGTGTGTATAGGCATAGATGTGGGTGCTGCATCTTGCGTGCCAACAACAAAAGTCCCACTGTCAATCAAAGTCTGAACGACATCTAGCAGGGTGTGGTAATTATCAGTCAAGTGCCCTAGGGCTCGGTGATAATCACAGCATACGTTTGCGTTGTACCACCGAGAAAGTGGAGTTGGTGGGGGATGCATATTCAGGAGTCTCAGAAGCAACACAACTTGAGGAAAAACAATGCTCAGCGACTCACCCAGTGGAGTGTAGTCACATTCAACACAACAGCATTGTTTTTCCTTAGGCTGCTGTCCTGGCCGAGCCAATGCAATGAGGTGCACTAGCTTGACAGTGGAAAGTGTGTGCTTAGTGTGCAGTGATGACCTACGTGCTGGGACCTAATCCTGATGTTGATGTGGGTTGTGAGTATGCTGTGTTTTGCATGGGGTTGAGCACAAGAGCAACAGCTGTGGCACCGGTATATCTCCTGGCGACAGACTCGAGAAATGCTGTATTCTTTCATCACTAATGGGTTGGTCCTTAAGTGATTGTGATGCATGCTATGACAAGTGTAGTTGTGGTGTAGGAGGCAGAGAAGATGCCCTCATTGCTAGAGCAGTGTGAAGCTAGGGAAACGATATGGGTGATGGTGCAGTGGGGTGAGCCTGCAATGCTATAGTGGTCTTCACTGGAATCACAGGTGTTGAGAAAGGACACTTAACAGGATCAAGAGCATTGTGCTCAAGCCTCCAAGCCAAGGTTCTCAAGCTTTAATCTTGCATGGCCGAAGACCCATCAAAGGATAGGTCAGAAGGCAAGAGCGGAACAGGAGTGGTCCCTAAAACAGATGCAACCGCAATTGGTTGAACATCTGAAACAAGAGAGCCTAAGAAGTGGGATGCAGTTGGGAAAACTTCTGGGACCCATGTAGTAGTCACTGCAATCGACGTAGTGATGAGCCCAAGATTGGCTTGTGTCTGCCATTGTCCCAGGAAAGGAGGTAGAGATTTTCCATGATTCCCAAATGGGGACGCATGGTGGGAAGAAGAAGCACCCAAAGTTGGTGGAGGATCTGAATGTGGGACCCCCTTCGAAACAATAACCAAAGGCTTGAGGGTCTACGGGGCCATGGCTAGTCGCAAGTGAAATAAATGGAGCTACGGCAAAAGACAAACACACAAGTTCTAAGATGAACTACTGTAAAGTGACCAATAGCTTGGGAAAAGGAAAGAGAAAACAACCATGGGAGGCTGCCCGCAATAGTGACATCCGAGCTCCAAGCTGAGGACCTCGTAACAAGCTACCTGAGAGAATAGGCATCAAAACCTAAACAATGACGCAAAGACAAATGCGAGTTGTTAAAGTGGTATGCAATGACACATAATGCAGATGACTGTCCTAAAGTGTACTCTCTCACCATGCATGTCCCACATGGGGTTGACCACACGGGACGCACTCATGGGTTTAAGTGTTGACTCTAATCAGAAAAGTAAGGTTCTCATTCTAAATCCTGGCCGAAGCGCAGACAGTGAACGGGTAGTGTGTTGGTGGCCTCGTCTCCTGCAATAGCATGGAGCTGTACCCTCTACTAACACCGACATGGACCCAGATAAGGAGAGACAAACTAGCAACACGCCCTTCGCCAAAGCTATAGAATGGGCTACCAGAATTGTCCTTCACAAACTATAGGTGGACTCAGAGGAGAATATGCATACTTTCTAAAATGATCATTCATGCAATATGCTTTTGTGTCTTTTACTTGCATTTTATTAAGCCTAGGGATTGTGAGCATTTGTCTCTAGTTATGCCTTATTAATTGTTTATTTGAGTTTGTGTGTTTTAGTTCAATCAGATAGGGAGGCAAACATGTCTTTACTCTCCTAGTCATGGCAAATACAAAAAGGGGAAGAAAACACACAATCATGGCGTCCAAACACTTAATCAAAAAGCAAACGGCATGAGTATAACAATAGCGAGCATCATAACAAAATGCATGAATCAAGTCATGTGCATGTGTGGTGGCATAGCAATAGTATAAAAAGGCATGTACAGTCAAATATGTACAAAAAATAGAACAAGCAAACAAACACATAGTATCAAGCAAGCAAGAAAACCAACACAAAAGCTAGAATCTGGTTATTCCCAGTGGAGTCGCCAGTTTCTATGACCATGCCGGTGGAACCCTGCACGACTCCAAGGTGCATGGAAACACACGAGGAGTCCCGACATGGTCACGACGAAGATGGTGAATTCAAAGAAGGAGACTAGACTCGGAGACACCAAAGAAAGATAACAAAAGGATAAGGAAAAGGAGTCGCCACTTAGTCTTTTAATGGAAAGACAAGGAAAACCAAACAAAAAGGAAAAACCTAAAGAAGTCAATGCGAAGAAAACACATTTATGCTCTCTGCCTAATGGATGAAGTGTGCAAACCAATAAAGTCCAGAGCAAGGGTAAGGATTCTTGTTACGCAAGGGGAAGGTGTTAGTCACCACTATACTTGCTAAAGACTTAGTGAATGTATGCTTGTTTATCCTGAATATACATGCCTAAGACGAATGCGAAACATGCAAAATCAAAGAGAAGAAATGAATAAAAAGAAAAAAAATGATAAAGAAAATAAACCGAGGGACAATGTAAGCATTGAAAATGCCACTTTACTGTACACCCTTGGGCGATGAGGAAAATCGTGAAAATCAAAAATATTGTGAAAGCGTCACACAAAATAGCGGAAACTTAAGAAATCCTAGAAAATCAAATGAGAGAAAACAATCCTCATTTGGGTCCATGTCGGCATTGTCAAGTGTATTAGTGTACGCTCTGGAGCGATGAAAATTCAAATCAAATCAAAAAATAATGAAAATCGGAAGAAATCTGGAAAATAATGCGAAAACCAAGTTTGAAATAAGTTCGAAATGCGTGCATGATGCAAGAAAAAAAGCATGAGATTACATGCATGAAAACGGTAACAAAATATGCAAAATGAAATCATGGGTGAAATATGTATATTTCCAGGGGTCTCTGTGCGAAAATTACATGCCCTGAGTGAAGGCTAAGATTCTGAGGCTAAAATGGCAAAAATGCTTAAGAAAACATATTTTATGCAATTTTAAGGAAGTTGGGGGTTAAATGTGCAAAACTGTGCATTTTTGGATAAAATAAGGATTCCTAGGGTCCAATCTGCAAATTTGCCAACAAAACATGTATTTAGTGTAATTTTGAAGAAATTTAGGATTAAATGTACAAAATAGTGGGTGCATGGATGAAAACATGAATTTCCAGGAACTGATCTGCAAATATGCCATAAAAACATGCATTCAGTGTAAATTTAGTGAAGTTCAAGGTTTAAAATGAAATTCTGTGCACATTTGAGTAAAAATTTTAATATTCAAGGTTAGGTTTACAATTCTGCAAAAAAATCATTCATTTAGAACAATTTTAATGAAGTTTAGGGTTTTATGTGTAAATTATGGACTTAAAATGAATGAAAGCTAAATCAGAGGGTTTTATGTCAAAATTTAAAGCCTGAGAAATATTAAAAGAAATTTACAGGGATCACACTACAATTTTACAAAACAAAACATTATTAAAATGATTAAAAAACTAATGCATGCACTAAAATGCAAAATAAAAGGACCCAAATGCAAACAAAAGAAAAGAAATAATTTTTTTTTAAAAGAAGCTTTTAAAACAGACTCGACGGTCTCTGGCAACTGCATCTCACCGGTGATGGCGACTAGGATGCGATCCTAGGCTTCCCCGATGCTTGATCTGCCATCCAATAAATCGATGAGCAAGAGGGAAGAAAAAGGAGAAGATCCTACGTCTCTGATCTGGCATCCAGCAGCTGGGAGTTTCCTCCCACCCCCCTCGTCGACATTGCGATTCTAGCGACGGGCCTGGAGAAGAAGGGGTTGCTACAAGCAGCGACACGGCGTTCCAGGGTGGAGAACAGCTTCTAGAGTGGAAGAGGAGCAAGAAGAGACCTAGGACAATCAATCCACACTCACCAGGGCACGAATCACTCACTGGATTCGTGCCCCCACCTCTCCTGCATTAAAATTGGGTCCGACGACCCATAAAATCGTAATTCTGGCCAAGGATGCTGCCATGCTCTACTGGAAACACATCAGGGAAGTTGAAGTGGATCTAGGGAACAGAAATGGAAGGAAATTGAGCTCTGATCAGGGCATACCTAAGTTGGCATTGGAGGTGGTTGCCGAAGCTCACCGGAGATGTGACTGGAGCTGGCCTGAGCTTTGAATTTTCTCCTCTCTGAGCTTCCTCACTTATCTGAGCTTCCTTTGGTTGCTCTGGTTGGTGATCTCTCCTTGATTTCTCTCCTCTCAAACCTCCTCTCTTTTTTCTCCTTTTTCTTTCTCTTGCAAACTTGCAAATGGGTGGTATTTATAGGCTTGCAATGGCTAAGTAGTTTATTATGGGTTGTTATGGGTGGTTAAGGGTTGTTATGGTGGAGTGGGAAGTGGTTAGGGTTGTTATGGTTTGTTACAGTTTGTTATGGTGGAGTGGAAAGTGGTTAGGGTTTGCTATAGTTTGTTTGAGGTTGTTTAGGTGGTTAGAGGTTGTTATGGTGGAGTGCGAAGTGGTCATGGTTGTTATGGGTTGTTATGGTGGAGTGGGAAGTGGTTAGGGTTTGTTTAGGTGGTCATAGGTTGTTATAGGTTGTTATAGGTGGTTAGAGGTTGTTATGGTGGAGTGGGAAGTGGTTAGGGTTGTTATAGTTAGAGGTTGTTATAGGTGACTAGAGGTTGTTATGATGGAGTCGAAAGTGGTTAGGGTTGTTATGTTTTGTTATGGGTTGTTATGGTGGAGTGGGAAGTGGTTATGATTGTTATGGTTTGTTTCGGGTTGTTATGGTGGAGTGGAAAGTGGTTAGGGTTTATTTAGGTGGTTAAAGATTATCATAGGTGGTTAGAAATTGTTATGCTGGAGTGAGAAGTTGTTAGGATTGTTATGGTTTTTTATGGGTTGTTATGGATTTTTATGATGGAGTGGGAAGTGGTTAGCGTTTGTTTAGGTCGTTAACGGTTGTTATAGGTTGTTATGGGTTGTTATGATGGAGTAGGAAGTGGTTAGGTTGTTTGAGTTTTGAATTAGGGTTTTGGATTAGGGTTTAGGCTAGGCTTAGGGTTTACGATAGTTTAGGGTTTGCTAAGTCTAGGGTTTAGCATAGTTTAGGATTAGGTTTAGGGTTTTGGACTAGGGTTTGCTAGGTCTAAGGCTTAGGATAGTTTAGGATTTAGGCTTAGGGTTTTGGATTAGGGTTTATTAAGATTTTGGATAAGGGTTTATTAGAATTAGGGTTTGTTAAGATTTACATGGATTTGATTTGTTTTGAGACATTACTATGGTTTAGGATATGGTTTAGTATATTGGACACCGAAAACCTATTTACATGATTTCCATATCGAAAACATCACCTAGAACTAGAAAACAATGGACAAAGGGAAAGAACACTTATGCCTCATGAAGGGTTCACTCAAACGTAGTTCCATCTTGATTGCCAATTTGCGGATATGTGGATTTGGATGGTGTAAGGTGTCAATGTGTTGCCACATGTTGACAACTTCAGTAATCTCAACTTCTCTATTTGCTATGTCGGTTGACAAGTTACCTTCAGTAGATATGCAGTTGCTGATTTTGGATTCACTAGGTCAACAATAAGATGTTGCCTTATGGTGTCCTTATGTTGCATAAGTGGATCTCCTCCTTCATAAAAAAAATATGACAAACAAGTTCTAGATTAGATTATTTGTAGTAAAAAAATCTTCATGACCGCAACTTACTATCTTGAATAAACAATAGCAATACTAATCGAGGTGGTTTCCCACATGCACATGCAATGCCTATACTAAGGGAATGAAATAATAATGCAAAGAAAGGAAAGATAAGATGGAACAAGATACCGCTTTCACCCCTTGTGCTATGTGACGTGGGATGAGAAAGTGAGACAAAGAATAGAACTTCAGAAGGTAGATCTCTCTTTAGATGTGGGTTATCTCTTTCACACAAGGATTTTGATAGTATGTAGGTTTTGGATCTCTCACGTGGCTCTCAAAATCTTTGAAAAATCTTCTCTAATTCTATTTCACAAATCTCTAAGGTGGCTTTAGATCTATCATCAGCCTCCCATATTTCCTCGTCTTAACCCTTCTAGGTCAACAAATGTTTATATTGAGTCTTGGGGCCTGATCTTACATAGGAATAGGTGTAGATCTTGGAAGAAAACAATTTCAAGCTTGGATTTAACTTTAAATTATTTGAAATAGGGTTGTCGCCACTAAAGGATGGGACCAATGTAGATATTCCAAGGATTTTTTTTTGCATAACATAGAAAACCTTTTAAATTATTGATAAAATAATTGTTTTCATGTTGTTGCCTATACCACTTTTCAACCATGAGTTAGTTAGAATTTAATTTCTAAATTAATTTATTACGAGCATAGAAACCATTTAGGACTTAATTATACCCATTTTTAAAATATTCCTCTTAATGAAAATCTATTTATAATAGTTCTTTATTTTAAATCCAAGCTGACTCATTAAGCAACCTAAATTTAAAATAATTATTTTCTATAATTTCATTAAGGAAGTTATTTAGTTTAGTGGATATTTTGAGATTTATCTAAAATTGTAACTACTTGGATATTTTGGATTATCTTCACATTTTAATATTATTTTAACTTAGATATAGGTATAATATTTGACAAATGGTGATATCCAATTTAAAATTTCAAAATTGGCTCTAGAAATTCACAAGTAAAATATATTATTTTAAAGTGGAACTCATTGATTTTCAAGAATTATCGTCAATTAGTTACAATTTTTAAAAGATTTTAAATATAAACTTAAAAGATTATATCTTTTAAAATTAATACCTAAATCTATTATCTCAATTTTATTTTGCCACAATATTCTAGAAATTTCTTAATTGAAGATAATATCTAAATCTAATCACTTTTAGATTTTTATAGTATTTTTTAAGTTAATTTATTTGATTATTCATTTTCAAAATTTTATACCATCAAACTTAATTGCTAGAAAATTTAGAATATTATTTTTAAATATGTTTAGCAATAGTAGTGACATGATAGGAATAAATATTAAAATTCATTAGAATGTTCTAGAATTTAGCATAAATATTACTTATTTTAGGAATAAATATTAAAGCATTTTAGAAAAATCTAGATAATATTTTAAATCTCGAGATAACCTAAAAGAGCAGGGAAAACATTATAATAGGTTGGCACCTATCACTTGGGCAACAACTTTTAATGCCTGCTAGAATGGTTACAATAGTTCGTGCCTGTCCAATATGCCACAAAGGTTGGCGCCTGTCCATAAACATTATATTGTGTTTTTTCTCATCTTAGAGCTCGAATTGCCATTGGATTGAAATGATTATGTGGGACTGTGTGTTCTATCTCTAAGTATAGTGTTTAAGAGGTCTAAGCTCAATCAATTACCTCGTGGCATTTGCAAAATCTACTTAACATTCAAACAAGTATATGTATACATAGCAAGTGGTTTTCTATACGATATCCCTATGTTGGCATATTACCTTTGAATAACAAATCAAGTTTAAATTGAAGCATTGAGAGTAAAATGCAAAATATTATTGTAGAAAGTGGCATATTGAGATATCCTATCAACATGAGTGCGTTATCATGAGACTAAAATTGCTAAAAGGAAATACCTTTTTCTTAGGAAAATCACTTTCAATATCGTAAATCAATAACCAAAGTGGTATAATTTAGTGATTGGGCCAATTTGAGTAACAAATCCTAGATTGGAATCTACATGGATGGGTCACTTATTGAAATATAAGGATCCAATTGAAAATCAATTAGCTATGAATGGAGGGGTACAACTTTATATAACCATAACTCTAATCCTCATTTTTTTTCAATATGAGACTATTCTCATAGTCATCTTTAATTGATGCATCTTTTAGGTCCTATACGTGTAACTTTTAAATATGGGTTGATGCATGTGGACTTGGTTCCATTTTGACCTCTTTTAGCTCTCTTACTATGTTCAAATATAGACGTCTAGCTCAAAACCAATTGGTTATAACTAAAAGAGTCCATTTTTATATAAGTGTGATCACCATGCCGGTGGAACCCTACACGACTCCAGTGTGCGTGGAAAGACACGAGGAGTCCCGATATGGTCACGGTGAAGATAGTGAATCTGAAGAAGGAGACTAGACTCGAAAACACCAAAGAAAGATAAGAAAAGGAGTCGCCACCTTGTCTTGTAATGGAAAGACAAGGAAAACCAAGATGCATATTGTAGACACCCCGATTTTGCAGTCACTCGGCGGCAGGCTCCTCTGGAAGATGCTCTGGTTGCAACCACCACTCCTAAACCCTAACTCCATAGAACCTTAGGCCCACTTAGGCCCAGACAGACCCAATTAGGCCCACACAAGCCCATTAGGTCCACAC
>JAMKQA010020397.1:0-13664 GCA_024699735.1 Posidonia australis | reverse complement strand
CCCCCCCCCCCCCCCCGAATCCTCTTCCGGGGTGGTATAACACGAGTCTCTACTGCAATTTTCACCGCTGCGCGGGCCATTCGACAGATAATTGCATGGCTCTTCGGAACTCCATTCAGGACTTGATTGACCGCAAGGTCATCATCATCGACACCCAGGAGGCACACACTGCACCTGCACCACCACTTACACAGGCACAATTACCATCAACTCATACCAACATTGTCAACCAGCCCATGCCTGCGCATGACAACTCAGCAGGCGTTGGGGCCTCAGGAATCCATTTCCTCTCTGCTTCTGGGTCTACGACATTTGTAGTAGACCCCTCTGATCTGATTCACACTAGGGGTAAGCCCTCCCCTACTCATTTTATCATCTGATTCATGTCAGTCTCGAGTCGGCGGTCCACATGATACAGCTGACCGCAAGGGTGGAGCGTACCGCCGCACTGCTGACCACGCATTTTGGGTCACCTATTGGCCCACTTATCTCTTGTCCAACCTTTTACCTAGATTCTTGTTCAATCTCTTGTCTAGATTCTTGTCCAATCTCTTGTCTAACCTCTTGCCTAGATTCTTGTCCAATCTCTTGTCCAGAATCTTGTCCAATCTCTTGCCTAGATTCTTGTCCAATCTCTGGTCCAACCTCTTACCTAGATTCTTGTCCCATCCCTTGTCTAAAATCCTATCCAATTCATTGTCCAACCTCTTTCCTAGAACTCTGTCCAATCTCCTATTCAACATCCTATCCAGTATCTTGTCTAGTCTCTATTCCAACGTCTTGTCTCGTATCTTATCCGACCGCTTGCTCAGTTTCCAATCCAATATCCTGTCTAGCCAGACCCCCTCATCAGCCAGCCCCTCAATCTTTTGGGACAATCCCTTGTTTAGTCCCTACTTCTTCAACCAGGCAGCAGCAGCCCTCTGCCGACGTCACATCTCAACTGAAGAAGGTCAATGCTGATATCTCCATTTGGGATCTCATCCGTACTTCTTCATAGCTTCGAGAGACCTTCCTAAGGGTCTTTCAGGCTACTCGAGTCTCCCCCACCATAGAACCGTCCGCTCTTGAGAATATGGTGGGCATGATTGCAGAGCCTTGTATCGTTTCTTTTTTCAGCGAGGAGTCACCCTTAACAAGTGTAAATCATAACCAGTCCCTGCTCATTACGGCATAATATCAAAGCTTCTGAATTCCCCTCACGCTGGTGGATAACAGCGCAAACTTTAATGTCTGCCATTTGTGTATAGCAAACAAAATCGGATTCAAAGCCGAAGATATCATACCAACTGCGAGGGGAATGTTGGCTTTCGATAACACGCATCACGACGCGCTAAGGGTGCTGGTTACTCCTCTCATCTTAGGACTTGTAGTCCTCGACGTCGAATTCTATATTGTGGATCTGGAGCCCTCTTTCAATCTTCTATTTGGGCACCTTTGGTCGCACAAGCATCATGCGATCCTCTCGACCCTCCACCACATGGTCAAGCTCCACTGCGGCAATGACACAGTTGTTGTTACAATGGAAGATCATGACCAAGAAAATGTCGAGTCGGTCTCCGTTGTCTCCCTCCAGACCATCCTAAGCCATCCGATGTGTTGCCGGTTCAACCCCCTCGAGCCAGTTAGTTTCATTCCGACCCTCGAGCGTGTCAGTCACTTGATCGTTCGTGGCAATTCCCTTCGGATGATCGAAAACGTATGTCGCAAATGGGGATACAAGAAAGGAGCACCACTCGAGCGACACGGCCAAGTAATCTCCGAGCCCATCTAGGCGAAAGAAAAGCGAGAGCTCGAGGAATCAAGCTACGAGCGATAGCTGCACGAAGACGGATAGGCGCACACCAGGAAGTACAATCAGATTTTTATTCCATCGAACCTCACTAACTTTGTCAGTGTAGGGATACTTGATCCCAATCAGAGTCAAGCTACTGCTGAAAAGAGTCACCGTCAGATGGTGCAATCACAGCCTTAGTCGTCAGAAGTCGCATCAGTCACCACTCCAATAGTCATCCTCGCAGTGATAGTCCTACAAGCAGTCGTGCTAGCAGAGCCATAAGTGCAGTCCCACCAAGCCTTGGACAACAGTTACACCGGTCACACAGTCTAGATAAGCTAGAGGCAGAGCAATTCAGTCAATGAGCAAGTCAGTGACCTAGAACTACCGCCTCAGGAACAGTTATCGGTCAAAGAAAATGACCTTGAGTTAAGCTCAAAAGGAAAGTCGGGTGACATCATTCTCATCAACCAGCAGCAGGACAGCCGCCAGCCAGTATCACTCCTTTGTACATCAAAAAGAGCCGAAGGCCGAAGCAACAAATCAACCCGGTCAGTCAGCAAACCTCACGGTCCAAGAGCCAAAGGTCATTTATCAAAGTCAGTGTGACCACAATAAGGAACCATCAGGCACAGAAATCATAGTACATGCTCTCCTTCGACGTTGCCAATCCAACCTTCAAAGAAGAAGTCCTGTCAAAGCTCATCGCTTATGAAGAAGATGATGATGACTTGGAAGATGGCGAGACACTTGAATTCTAGCCTCACGACAATGCTCCAGAAAGGTCAAAATTTACATCAGGCGATCCAATTTTGTGAGCCATACATCTCCCAGACGGTCGAGACGAATTCCGACCTAACCTCGCATGGTCCCTACATCATCAAGCAAGTCTATCCTGGAGGCGCAGCAATCCTCGAAGATATGGACAGCGTCTTGCAATCTGAGCCTGGCAACACATGTTATCCGAAGAAACTACCAATGAACAGAAGGCGTGTATCCTCGCCTTGCAAAGTATCCTTTTGTGCATCGTGCATCATCTCCTATTCCATCGTGCATGCGTATTTCCAAATAAATGGTGATCCAAGTGCATTTAATCCATAGCATTTGCCTTTCTATTTTCCTGCACATCAGTAACTTAATTCAAGCATCAATAACTACATCCATCCATGCATAAAAGCATCAGCATCACATCCCGATGACGAGAATCGGAATAGCTAGTCTGCTTGAAAAAGGCCTAGACCTCTTCAGTTGTCACTACCTAGACGTCTTAGCAAGCGAGGGAGCCACCACCCAAACGTGGTTAGACGAAATGTCCAAACTCCCATAGGGACTTACACCTCCAGAGGGAGATAAAATGTTAGGAGCGAACATGAGTGTGAGCCAAAATGAAAAAAAAAATAAAAAATCCACAAGGGCATAAAAGAAATAAGAAGACAGAAGTTGAAGACAGAAGCCAGCCCTAACAGAGAGAGGCAAGTAGGCCAACTCTATCCCTACCACTCACCTTGGGGAGGAGTCGAAGCGAACATCCCAAAGATCCAAGCAACCCAAGGGACTAGCCACCCCTTGCATAAAATCCAAGTAGCCTAAGGGACTAGCCACCCCTCGCATAAAATCCCAGCAGCCTCCTCCAAATCCGGACGTCCATTACCCACAAGCGAGGGTTAGAGCGAGCCTACAAGCCTAAGAGGGAGAAAAGAAATATGTCAAAAGCCCAAAAAGTAGGCCTAAGTCCCCAAGAGTTTAGCACGGAGCCTAACCTACTAAATCGTCCATCCTAGAGAGCCACCAACAGCCTAGAAGTCCGAGTAGTGTCTTGTGAACCGAGGTCTTCTTCTCTTCTCATAGCAGGCATGATTAGCGTTCCAAATTCATTCCGAGGGATGATACAACATAACACCATCATGCTTTCATGCATTGTCACTCATCCACTTTGCAAGGTCCCGCTAGGTCCCAAATCAGGGGCATGTCAACTGCTCTTCAGCCAAAGACCTAGCAGAGGATATCGTACGCCAAGGGCATGTCAGCTACCTTTGTGGTGATAACCTTCCTTGTCAACCAGGGGCATGTCAGCTGTCCTGTTGGTTGACCCTTCTTGGGACAGTATCTTCATCCAGAACATGTTGTCTGCTCCATAGCTCGAGCGCGGAAATGAGGACAACAATAGCACTGAGCCTCTGACATCAGAGCAAAGTCAGAATATTTGTACTCCCTTAATCAGCAAAAAAGAGCACAATTAACAGTCCAATGCCAAAGTCAAACTACCAAGAAATCAGCCAGTGACACAACAGTGGACCTGGAGAGACGTCAGAAATATCCAACAAGACCGTCTTCTTCGAGGAGGCAACAATGCCCTCGTGAAACTTTTTGGCCAAGCTCCTTGCATCAGTGCAGAATCCAAGCAATAGTTTATCCAGATCAGTCATCAAGTGGACAGATAGAGCAGTCACACAGCGAAACGAGCGAGCTACAGACAAGAACAAATTTTCCGACTAGCAAGCAAGTTGTACATAGCCTTTATCCCTTTTCTCGTGTCTCCTTTAAGTAAAGGAAAGATTCGAGTTTTGTTCCTTTCTCGCGACTCTTTTAAGTCCGGAGGAGTCCCGAGTCGCTGATTCCTGACCTCCAGTAACAGCTCTTTATCCCTTTTCTCGTGTCTCCTTTAAGTCTGGAGGAGATTCGATTTTTGTCCCTTTCTCGCGACTCCTTTAAGTCCGGAGGAGTCCCGAGTCGCTGATTCTTGGCCTCTAGGAACAGCTTTTTATCCCTTTTCTTGTGTCTCCTTTAAGTCGAGAGGAGATTCCAGTTTTGTCCCTTTCTCGCGACTCCTTTAAGTTCAGAGGAGTCCTGAATCGCTGATTCCTGGCCTCCAAGAATAGCTCTTTATCCCTTTTCTCGTGTCTCCTTTAAATCCAGAGGAGATTCGAGTTTCCTCCTTTTCTCACGACTCATTTAAGTCCGGAGAAGTCTCGAGTCGCTGATTCCTGGCCTCCAGGAACTGCTTTTTATCCCTTTTCTCGTGTCTCCTTTAAGTCCAGAGGAGATTCGAGTTTTGTCCCTTTCTCACGACTCCTTCAAGTCTGGAGGATTCCCGAGTCGCTGATTCCTGACCTCCAAGAACAGCTCTTTATCTCTTTTCTCGTGTCTCCTTTAAGTCTAGAGGAGATTCGAGTTTTGTCCCTTTCTCGCGACTCCTTTAAGTCCGAAGGAGTCCCAAATCACTGATTCCTGGCCTCCAGGAATAGCTCTTTATCCCTTTTCTCGTGTCTCCTTTAAGTCCAGAGGAGATTCAAGTTTTGTCCCTTTCTCGCGACTTTTTTAAGTCCAGAGGAGTCCCGAGTCGCTGATTCCTGGCCTCCAGGAACAACTCTTTATCTCTTTTCTCGTATCTCCTTTACGTCCGTAGGAGATTCGAGTTTTGTCTCCTTCTCGCGACTCCTTTATGTTCGGAGGAGTCCCGAGTCACTGGTTCCTGGCCTCCAGGAACAACTCTTTGTCTCTTTTCTTGTGTCTCCTTTAAGTCCAGAGGAGATTCAAGTTTTGTCCCTTTCTCGCGACTCCTTCAAGTCTAGAGGAGTCTCGAGTCGCTGATTCCTGGCCTCCAAGAGCAGCTCTATATTCCTCTTCTTGTGTCTCCTTTAAGTCCGGAGGAGATCCGAGTCGTTGGTTCCTTTTATCCTAGGATCAACCATTTATCCCTTTCCTCGTGTCTCCTTTAAGTCCGGAGGGGATCCGAGCCGTTGACTCCTTATATCCTAGGACCAGCATCCATCTTTCCTTCGATTCCACTAAGTCCAGAGGAGGTTCGAGCTGTTGGCTTCTTGTATCCAAGGACCGACTCTTTCCCCATTGGACTGATAACCCTAACTATCTGGCGGTGAGTCCGCCAACTCATCACAGGGCTGATAACCCTAACTATCTGGCGATGGGTTCGTCAACTCATCACAGGCAGATAACCTTGTGCGCTCAGGCAATGAGCATGATAGATTTATTTAGCAGTCTCTGTCTTGTTTGAATGATTGTGATCGGCAAAGAATTGCCACTGCTGTAACATGTGCCCAATTGTTTCAGACTGTTACCCTTTCTGCTTGCCGACTTGGCGCTGGGGTCCACCTAGTTAATAGTCAGGGACATCGTTTTGTTGCCTTAACCTGGACAAATGAAGCCATCTTAGGTTTCAATGCCAGGTGAGGCGGAATCCTATCTATCCTGCTAGGACTTGTTCAAAGCAAACAAGTGTCATTTCTATCCTTTCTTAGACCAGGCGAGGTCTAGATGATCTCATCCTAGGTTCGCCTCAAATGGACGAATCTTGACACTCCTATCATCGGGCTGATAACCCTAACTATCTGATAATGAGTCTGTCAACTCATCACCGGGCTGATAGCCCTAACTATCCGGTAATGAGTCCGTCAACTCATCAGCGGGCTGATAGCCCTAACTATCATTAAACAAATATTTTTGAAAAGATATGATACTGTAGACACCCCAATTTTGAATGATGCTCTGGTCGCAACCGCCAAAACCCTAGCCCACACAAGTCCAATCAGGCCCACACTAGCCCACTTGACCTAATTAAACTTAAAATCGAATGAAACCCTAGAACCCACTTAATCCAATTAACATCCACCTATAAATTCAAATAAAACCCAATCAAACCCACTTAAAATCCAATAAAACCCTAATCAAGTAAAATCCAATTAAAATCCACAATTAATCCTATAAAACCCTAATTAAGTAAAATCCATCCACAATTAATCCAATAAAAACCCTAATCAATCAAATAAAACCCTAATTCAAATAAAATCCAATTAAAACCACTTAAATCCATTTAAAATCCACTAATTAAACCTTAATCACAAATTTAATTAAAATCATAAAACATAAATAAAAAAACCTAAATTAAGATTCAAAACCCTAATTTAAAACTTAAAATCAAAACCCTAAAAATTTCCTAAAAAATCATAAAACAAAAAAAAACTAAGTTAATTAAAACCCTAATTAAGCCTTAAATCACAAAACTAAGAAATTAAATTAAACCATAAAGCCCAATTAAAATCCTAAAAGTAAAACCCTAAAAAGTCCTAAAAAATCCAAAATAGAAACCAAAACAAAAATCAAACTAAAAATTCAAAACCCTAAGCCCATTAAGCCCAATACTATTTCGTCTAAGAATGTAATTCAAAACTTAGGAAAGTCAAAAAATAATTCCAGCGACCATATTTTTCCGGTGAAAACTTCGACGAGCAATCCCGAGAAATCCGGAGCAAATCACAGCCTCTGAGATACTTGGCCAACCTCCTCCAGCTCAGGCCCGATCCAACGGCGCTGATGGGCTGAGGAGAGGAGAATCAACGATGGAGAACCACCTCGTCGGAGTATAAGAAGGGTTGGCCGTCGACGAAAAAGGTCTTCTTTCTAGAGAGAGCCTTTCGAGAGAATTTCCAGAGCTTCCACCCCTGCTGAAACACGATACCTTCCTCCATCCTAGAATCCCCGCAATTCCTATCTCCCAAAAACCCCCCTCCTCGAGCCCACGGTTGCAGCCAGAGCCATCACCGGAAAAGCTCCACCGCCAGTCACTCGCGCCGTAGCAGACATCCACGATAGGTAATCTCCTCCCCCATCCTTCTTCCTTTGTAGTAGAATTGGAGGAGTACAAGGACTCCCCAGTAGCCACGATAGCAGCCTCCCCTCTTTGTTTGCCTGCCGTGAACCCACTTCCGGTGGTGGGTTCAGACCGTTGGAGAGCCCCCCCCCCCCGTCGGCCTCTGACTTCAGGCAATGCCACAGGCGGGCCTTCCTTCCTCTCTCCTTTTCTCTCCACCTCCCTAGATCTCTCTTTACTCTAGAGGAAGCCAGCCGGACCGCCGCGACATCCACGCCACCGCTGCAGTCCCCTGTCATCGTCGACTGACGCCGATGGAGCGCAGTGGCCACCCCAAGCGTCACTGCAACCCTCGCGTGCACCCCTGATGATCCCAAAGCAACCCGGAAAGCCCTTGCCCTGTCGCCTGGACCACTGCCACGCCTCGATGACCCAACACCGCTGCTGTCACCGGAGCATGGGATGGGGAGGCTCACTCCCCCGCGCACGAAGCCTCTTCCTGCCTCCAGAACGTTCGCTAAGACCCTCAAAAGCGTCACCAATCGCCGCCGCATCCAACCACCACCTCAGGACGCTCCCACGCGAGCCTCGCCGCTACCAAAGAAGAAGATCGGTGAGGGAGGTCGACGGCACCTTTCCAGCCGTCGGGGGTTCGATCCACACCGTTAGATCTTCCCCACGCCTCCTCCTCAAGCTTTCCCCCTTTCTGATCTTCGATCAGGCCCCTAGAGAGGCTCGGATGAGCCTTTAAACCGTCGCCACCGGCGATCTTCGAATCGTCGGCGTTGACCACTTTTTTATTTATTTTATTTAAATTTTTGTTGTAAAATCCTTTAGTTTATTTAATTCTTACATTTTAGTCCTTCTTTTATTACATATGGGTCCAGACATTTTCATTTTAGTCCCTACAGTTTTAAAATACTTTTTATTCTTTGTTTTCTCTGAGAATTTTGCATGTGGCCCCCTGCATAGTTCATCTTTTAATTCTTAACATATTAATGCATGTTTTTATCACATCTGGGTCCCTAGAACATAGTTTCTTTACATTTAGGTCCAGAACATTTACATTTAAGCCCTTGAGTTTTCAGAAATGCTTTTTCTCAATGAAATTTACAATCTGAACCCTAAATATTTTAAAAATCACACTGTCCATTATAAAAGTGGATTTCACTTTACAGTATGGTCCTGAACTTTTGCATTTAACCCCCAGAACTTTAAAAAATGAACTTTCCTTGTACATTTTGCATTTTAGACCTCAAGAAACTTCATAATTGCATTAACCAACATAAAAGCCTCATTTTTATAACAATCAGACCCTAAGATTTTGCAGAAAAGTCCTTGGATTCACATTAAATCAATTTTGAGCATAAAATTTACATTTTAACCCTTAGATTAATTCCAAATCCATCACTTAGGGTTTTAAATGTTTTCTTTCATGTTTTCGGGACATTTTTCACTCATTTCGCCTCATATTCTGCATTTAATCATTGATCCCATTTAAAAATTATGTTTTCACTGAGATTTGATCCTTAGCTTTACATTTTTGCCACATTTACACTCATGTGTGAATTTTGCACTTTAGACCCTGACTTTTCAGGAAATTATTCAAGTGCAACTTTTGCATCCCTATGCTACATTGACATTGGACCCATCATTTGCATGTTAGGATAGATGTCATGAGCAGGTTTTTCATCCAGTTTCTCATTTTTTTCTATGAATTTTGCATTTTGACCCCTATGTTTGTCTTTTATCGTGTTTACATCATTTTATCGATTTTCTCCTCCATGTTTCCTGCAAATAACATCTTCTGGACATTTGGCACACATCTTGACACAACTTAGGCCATGCATCGTTCCCATGTAGGCATTTATCATCTCTGGTCAGGGAAATGACCAAATTGCCTCTATGCCTTCAATTCATGAGCGTGCATCTCAGTCTTTGCACTCAGTCTTGCATAGTCCATGTTTAAGTCATTCTTTAGAGTTTTTACAAATTTAGGCACTTATCCATGCATTTCATATCCTTTTTCCTCACATTGGCATTTAGCGAGTTAGCATCCCATGCCTTTCCTTCGTGGATTTCTTTCTTCACTTTGTCTTCAGAATTTCTTATCCAATATCCACTTTGATTTGTTTTAATCCTACATTTCAGATTTTTGATTTGATTTGAATTTCATCGCCCGAGGGCGTACATTAACAGGCCTGAGGGCCGACATTATCCCCACTACGGATTATTTTCTCCTTTTTGATTTTCATGACTTTCTCCATGATTCCGATTCACTTTGTCTTCAGAGTTTCATCGCCCAAGGACGTACATTAACAGGCCTGAAGGCCGACATTTGTCCCTACCACGGATTATTTTCTCCTTTTTTATTTTCCCGACTTTTTCATGATTCCGAGGACTTGGGTTGACTTGGCTTGTCATCTTTTTGATATTGTTATATTTTTCAGAAGCATTCTTTAACAAAATCTCGTCATTTCATGTGATTTTTTGCGATTTTGTCAATTCATGTAGATTTCTTCGTAGTTTTCTCACACTGTCTTGCATATCCATCTAGTCTTGTCATGGCATACATATTAGCATGATTAAAGCATGATCCAAGTTTAGCAAACATCCATCTAGCCTTTAGCAAGTAATTAGATTAGAAAGACTGAGTTTCTCGAGCATACGAGGGTTCCTAACACCTTCTTCATGCGTAATAGGAATCCTTACCCATCCTCTGGTTAGTAGACATCCAGCCTTCACATTTGCACCTTAGACATTCATCTTTTTTGTTGTTTTCCTCGTCATTCCCTTAAAATACTAAGTGACGACTCCTCTTTTCTTTTTCTTTTGTCTTTTCTTATGCCTTCGTCATCTTGGTATGGCTGTGATCTCCTTCTCTCTGGTGCGGCTCCACGCTGGAACCTCTTCGGAGTCGACATGGTCACAAATACATAAAGAAACAAATTTAAAATTTTAAAAACAAAATATAATATACTCTTAAAATAAAACCATAGGGCTCTTTCGTTGTTATATGGAAAACACCCTCTCGCTTAGTTTATAAGATATTATAGTTTCATGGGAATTCAATACCAAACGTTGTAATCTTAGCTCTAGGCGGTATGGTTAGCTTGGTTCTCACCATTGGAAATGAATTATTTCTATTTCTGCAGTAAGTCGTGGAATTTCCAATTTTCATCACAGTGACCTATTCCTTATTTGAGGTCTAATGAGGAAAAGGAACTATTACAGTTCTTTAAAAAAAATCAGGCTCTTAATTCTATAATTTTCTGGTCAAACTAGATTTGATAAGTTAAGAAGATCTAAACAATAGAACTGAACGGAATGCCCACCAACAGACTACCGAACAAAATTACATTTTAAAGGATTGTAGTTACTATAACTCCGCCGCCACATTGTAAACAAAAGAAATGCATAATTGAAAAGATCACAGAAAAATGTCTTGACATTCAAAATATTTCACATGCATAAAAAAAAAGTGAATTTCTACTCAATATATATCATCAACATTCAGTAACACTTTTGGAACAATCACGTGTATTTATTGATTGTATTGTCTATTGCAGTCTAGTTTATCTGTTCCCGCCTGATTTTCTTTAGATGAGGTTGTAAAGCTTCCTACTAAGTCTATCCCTGAACTGAAAACAGTCAAAATATTGAATGCTGCTGAATCTCTCTATGATCTAGACATCTGACAATAACTAACCAGCTAGGACTTTTGCACCGGCTAATCCATAGTAAGGTAGGAAATGCTGCTCCAGTATTTGCTATATTTTGTTCGCATAATAATAAATGTATGCCTTTCATGGCATAAAAGAAAAGCTATTATTTCTCTCTTATACAAGAATTTTGAATACCAAAATTTTCTTTGCATCCATAATTGGTAATTTTTTCCTCATTGTGTAGTTCCATCATATTTACACCGAAGAACTATCTTCATCAGAACTATCCCCTCGTCTCCCATCAAACTTATGCAGCACAGGCATTGAAGCACTTGACGGCATCCGGAACGATCCACTGCATCCCATCAATGTCGTTGCCTGCATTCTCTCGACCTCCCTGCAAACATTCTCTAGCACTGACAGGAAGTCCCTCACCACCATGAATATCCTAAATGGATGGGCTTCCTCTTTTGCTGCATTTCCATGGAAATATTCTGTGATCTCTTTCACTAGTGCAAGTGCTGTCTTTTCCTCAGCCTTAACACGAGCGATAACCTCTTCAGCTGACATAAGAAACATATTCATTGCTTCAAAGAACTTACCATGAGTGCTAATTCTCCCAAGCTGCATAACTGACTTGATTTTCTCAAGCCCAAGCTCAAGCTTTGATACATAACTGCTTAGCACATCCGAGTCCATCCCAGCTGCCTTCTTCACGTTGGCAAGCTCTTTGCCTAGTCCTGCCACTACTTTCAGACCTTGCTTCTTGAATTCCACTTCCTTCATCATGCCAGAATTTGTGGAAATGCTTTTTGTTGTGGTTTCAGAAGATGAACCCTCAGACCGAATTATCTCCTGAACCACAAAATGCAGCAGTGTGGTCTTCCCATCTATGCCTTTTACATCTACAAGCTTTAGAAGTGTGTCAAGCTTGAATGCTTTTGCTTCTCCTCTATTAGTTCCCACATTCATACGATTTCCTGTTTTCAAAACAGCTTCCAGGAGCTTGAGGAACAATCGACTCCTCTTTAGCTCATCGCAAGCAGCCTGCATACACGATACTGAAATTAGTATACATTTTACAGTGGGTTTCATTATGGAATTTGATGTATTCTCAGAGGTTAAATAATAATTAGAGAATCTCCTTATCAGATAGGATTGATCTGACAATATGACTAATAATAAGTTTAGAAGTTTCCCGATGCAATGCATTTTATTCTGACTTGGATGCTATTCAATTAGGATCATTGAGAATTATTATGTATACGAGTTATCTCAAACTTCAGTTTATGGAGGGATGAACGACAAGAATATTGTATAGATTAACTGTTGTCATGTACTGCATACTGTAAAAAAAATGTACTGCATACTGTAAAAAAAAATGTACTGCATACTGTGCTCTGCAAAAAAAAAAAAATGCTGCATACTGTACACTGATTGTGCAAAATGCAATACATTTTGCTTTACACTGGATGATATCTTAACACTAGATCATTGTAAGGCATTAGATGATGTCCTCTAAAAGAAGTCAATGCCAAAAAGTGAATGCAGACAAATGACCCTAGAGTATTATATACTAAATTGAAAGTAGAATAATTCGTTTTCGGTACCTCAAGAACTTCAAAAGACTTCCTTAAATATTTTACTTCTGTATCAAAATTGGCTCTGTACAACATTGCATCAACTCTCTTGAAGGCAAATGGTACGTCAAGCACTGCCTTGAGGAAGCGCTCAGCAGAACCTAGTTTTGTGACATCACCATTGTAGTCTCTCAGTCTCAGTTCTTCCTCTGTGTTAGGAGCCATTTTTACCAAAGTCTCAAGAAGCTCAGTGCCTAAATTTTCAGGATTACCTGTTCAAGGAGAGTTTCATGTAAATTTCATAAATGACCAATACAGGTAATTCTGTGCATACAACAGGAAATCTACTTCTAAGGAAAGCATCATTATTTCAGAATTTAACCATAATCCCAGATTGCATTTGACAGTCACCATAAACATATTAGAGTGGAACTTTAAACCCAATGATTTACAAAACTACTAAACCAGTGCTACTGAAATTGTTTCCATCATGATAATTGCACGTATGACTTTCTAGTTGTTATTTTTATACGTGCCTTGGTTGATGACACCAAGGATTCCAGCAGGTCAGGACCAGCTGACCTGTTTAAAATTATTGGTGGTCACCATTATGAGTCGTTCATGACCTAGCAGGTATCTAGACATCATCAAATGAAATGCAGGTGTGAAGTGCTGGTGGTTGTAGCATATGAGTACATGATTACACCAAACAGCAAAGATATGAATCAACATGTAAATGGACAAAATAATTATGCCACAGTGATAAGCATGTAAAGATGAAAGAGTAGTGATATCACGTAACTAACTACTAACTCTAATTACAACAGCAAATTGCATGCTTACCGCTGGCACTTTCATCTTTACAAACCTAGCCTCAAATGGCTTTTCCATTATGTAACCAGCTTTTTATGTTTTTTGAGAAATTGGTGTGTGGACGGGCATTCAAACCCACAGTGGTGAGATAAAAGGGGAGCCCCCCAACCACTCAAGTACCTTGGCTTGGGTACCAGCTTATCATGTTACTTAGCAATAAA
>JAMKQA010020395.1:0-17135 GCA_024699735.1 Posidonia australis | reverse complement strand
CTATATCAATTCCTCTCTTCCTCTTCTTGTATGTTAGATAATTGCATAAGTAGAAAAGCTTGATTATATAGTATCCATTGTATGCAATTTCTATTAAACTACAAAAAGTAGTCGAAGTAATTCTAAAATTGATAATTCTCTATTCACCCCCCTCTAGAGGAGCCATTCGATCCAACACTTCTGAGGTCCAGGAAGCTCAGGAAAGCAATGAGGAAGAGTTTCCCCCCTTCACAGCGAAATCAGTTGCTCGAGCTGATTCCCCGATCAAACTCGACGACGTTCTGGCGATGGCGGTTGCAGAGGAGGTCCGAAGCTAGATCCGCGCTGCTGGTGGCTCTGGAATCTCGGGGGCACGCCGTGGGACATTCCTGGGGTCTTGGAGAAGCACGACGAAGCTGGAGGTGTGCGATTAGAGGTGGTTTGTGGTCTTCTTCTTCGACGATGGTGAGGTGCAGCGTCTCCGGTGACTTTCTGGTGAGGGTTGAACAATGGCTTGGAATGGCACGCCAAGGAGCGGTGGAGCAGGAGGGAGGTCCAGGGAGGAGGATGGAATACCTTGGGGGCCAAGGTCGTGCCCTGGACCAGCCCCCCCCCCCAACCCCACCTAGGTCGTCGGAAAACAACTCCGACGAGGCCTAGGGGGTGATCCCGACTGTTGGAGCCTACTGGACTTGTGGGAAACGACTCGGGAAGACTCAGGAGATCCTAGGAAACTAAAATTGAAAGCAAGAGAGGTTGGAGGAAGGCGTACCTGGTTTGGCAGTGGGATTTCTCCTTTGCAGCTTGCCGGAGGTCGCCTCTCCTCCTCCACTGCAAACTCCTCTCTCTCCCAAGAGCTCTCTCTCACATCCTCTTTTCTCTCTCAGACCACCAGGAGCCCTTTTTATAGCCTAGGAAGTCCATAACAACCATAACAAGCCCATAACCTCCCACTCCAACAAACCAAAACCACCTAACAACCTCTTAACCACCTAACTAATCACTAACAAAACCCACTAATCACTAATCAACTCTAACAAACCTATAACAAACCTAAGGATGTTGAGAAAGTGGGCTTAAATGGGCTTTGGTTGGCCTATTGGGCTTTCATGGGCTCAAAGGGCCTAATGGGCCTATGTGGGCCTTAAAGTAGGCTCTCATGGGTCCAAATGAATTAAATGGGCTCACATGGGCTTAGAATGGGTTGTGATGGGCCTAAATAGGACTTGTGGGCCCAAGTGGGCTTAAGCGGGCCTCAAGGAATTTAATGGGCATTCAATGAGTTAAATGGGCTTTCAATGAGCTAAATGGGCCAAGGTGGGCTAAATTGGGTTTTGTGGGCTTTGAATGGATTCAATTAGGGTTAGAGCTCATTGGTGATTGAAAGCTCAGCCACCACACTTTCAACCTGCAAAATTGGAGTGTCTACACATGGTCATATCGAAATTCCTGATGAAGTATGGGAGGAATTTGTAGAGGTTAGATTTATTATACATTAGTTTGAATTTTGAAGTTTATTTTCATTTATAGATAAATATGTTTTTTATTTGTGATATTTTTATTGTTTTAGAAACATCCGAAGTGTGTACCGTGTAAAGGAAAGTCATGTCCGATTTATGACCAACTTCAAATAGTGTTAGAGAGTAACATTGCTACAGGAGCTTCAAACATACAACCCTCTGATTTTCGAAGAACACAAAAAGAAGATGTCAGTTTAAGTGGAAATGAAGATAATATTGAGGAATTTGTATCGATGAGCACTCAAATTCCTATAGACTTGGATTCTGAGACACAACAGGACTCTCCCATGTGTACAAGATGTACCACTCAAGTATCATCTAAAAAAGGAAAGAGACCTCGCCCACACACAGAGTCACAAGAAGCTATCTCTCTAGCAATGAAAGATATGGTAGTTGCATTTGTTAGTTTTTGTGAAAAAGAAGATGAGAATAATTCAAAGAGAATGAAAATAATGGAAAAAATAGCCACAATTGAACAAGAAAAATTTTAATGGTCTAAAAAGCAAGCAGTTAAGCAAAAAGCATATAAAGTTTTGCTTGCTCTTCCTGGTCTTGAGGAGATGGATAGATTTAAAGCTATGAAACTCTTTAAGAAAAGTGAAATGAAAAATCAATTCCTTTGTCTACCTCAAGAGATGAAGCTCAATTGGTTAAAGTTTCATTTGAACATAGCATGAAGTAGCAAATGAAACTTATATCGGTACACATTGTGGTAACTTTTTGTATTGGTGTACAAGTCACTTTTTGTATTAGTACACACTGTGGTAACTTTTTGTATTAGTGCACAAGTCACTTTTTGTATTAGTACACATTGCGGTAACTATTATTATTAGTGTACAAGTCATTTTATGTATTGATACACATTGTGGTAACCTTTTATTTGTATTTTTCTTTTTGACAATTACAAACTCAAATCATTGCATGTATTTTTTATTTATTATGGTTGTCTTATATAATGAATGATATTACAGGTATTGCTTTTCTTTCGATGGAATCAAATGAAAATGTTATATTTTTGTTATGTTGCATGGAGGAGGAGGAGGAAATACAAAGGAAAAAAAGTTCTATATTGCATTCAATGTCAAATATTATTTTTGGTGCAGTAAGTATTCTTAATAATAGTTTAATAGCAACAGATCAAATTTATAGTAAAGAAGGGCAAGATTATGTAAGAAGATTATTAGATCCTTCATTACCGAATCAAGTCTATAATTGTAGGAAAATTTATCGAATGAATCAACATGTTTTTTTTTAAGTTTTGCAACTTACTAAGGACCGAAGGAGTGATCAAAGATGGTAAAAACATTACAGTGGAAGAGCAACTCGCAATGTTCCTTGTCACAGTTGGACAAAATCAGAGATACGGTGTAACAAGAGAACGATTTCGTCGTTCTGCTTGGATTGTCAGTATTTATTTCAATCAGATGTTTAATGTTATATTACAATTGAGTGATAAACTTCTAGTTGATCCTGCACCATCTGTTCCTAGTAAAATCCGCAATGATCCTAATGGCTTCCCATATTTTAAGGTAATGTTTTGTTTTAATGTTTTTGTTATACTTTGGGATAATTCGTTGTATTATATTTTTTTTAAACTACGAAATTTACAGGATTGTATTGGTGCTATCGATGACACGTATGTTAAAGCAACAATTTTTGGAGAAGAAAATGCTAGGTTCAGGAATAGAAAAGGTGATCTCGCACAAACTGTTATGGTAGTATGTAATTTTGATATGAAATTTATTTATGTTCTTAGTAGATGGGAAGGATCAGCAGCTGATGCTCGTGTCCTTCAAGATGCAGTAACTCGCCCAAATGGTTTTCAAGTTCCTCCAAGTAATTTTAATCATGTTACGTGTTTGATATATAAACAATAATCACTAATATTGAATTTTTTTCAGGCAAATTTTATTTGGTAGATGCTGGATATCCAAATTGACTTGAATTTATATGTCCATTTCGTGGTGTTAGATATCACTTGAGTGAGTATGATGCTGATCGGTTACCAACTAATGCTGCAGAGAACTTCAATTATAGGCATTCTCAATTAAGGACTGTAATCGAGCACACATTTGGAGTGGTAAAACATCGTTTCGCTATTCTTCGAAGTTACATGTCATTCCCTTTTGAAACACAAGCTAAGATTGTTTTAGCATGTTTTTTGCTTCATAATTTTATTCGTAAAGCGGATCGTGAAGATTTACTTGAAGATCTTGAAGATGAATTAGAAGAAATTTTGGAAGCCAATCTTCCAGAATTTGTTCAAGAGTTGGACGAGGAAGAAAAAATATATAATGGTATTGGATTAACTCAAGAACAAAAAAAAGAAAAAGTAGATCGAATGCGTGAAAATATCATGAATTCTATATGGCATGGTTGATTATTGTAATTCATTTCTAAGAATTTGTAATGTTATTTGACTTTTTGTATGACTTAAATTTATATTTTGAGAGATATTTGATTGAGTTTTAAGTTAATAATTATGAAATTATCAATGTCTGTTTTCCTTTGAAATCTGTTGATAAGCACAAACATCTATATTCTAGTTTCCTTTGTTTTCCTGAATAGGCACAAACAGCAGGAAATTTGGTTATCAGGAAATCAATTTCTTTTACTTTTCATTTCCTGGTAAATCCTGTTGACTTTGGAATTCTATTTCCTGTCAAATTTTACGTACAAACAGACCTTAAGGATTCGTTTGGTAAGACTTTTGGACGGCTTTTGAGCATATAGCTTTTCTCTAGAAGCTATAATGGTCCAACAGTTCTACCAAACACTAATAGTTTTTTAGAAGTATGTAGCTTTTGGAACAATAATTCCTTTACATTTTCAAAAACTGAATTATGACAGCTTTTAATTAGAAGTTACACTTGGATTCAAAAATTGAAGTTTTTCCAAACGAACCTTAAGTCTAACTTAAAAACCACTGTTAAATCTGTTTTCGAGGAAAACATGAAAAGCCAATGAGTCACAAACATCAAAAGCCAATGAGTCACCAATGGATCTTTTCCATCATGAACGATTAATTAAGCTAATGACCAACTAGTCATCCAACATTTACTCTTCGACTCCGCTTTTTGTTAAAAGATGAACTAACTCTGAAAGTGTCAATTATACGAAGCATCAGAAACGAAATCATTAGCTCACATTAGTTAAGTGAGGTGGACGCTTATGACCTTCCTCTCCATGGCCTGTGATAATGATTATGCGGTTGCAATTTGAGATTTGCCTTTTCATGTAAAGCACGTAGGCTTGAAATTTTAGATTTGCAATTTTATGATGTTGGTTCGAACTTTGATCTTTTATACAACTATAAGGAAATTTTACTTGTATGTTGTCCTTTATAATTTATGTTTTTTTTTCCCAACAGTGTATTTGTAATTAAATTAGTTTGACGAAGAGGAAGGATAAATGGGGTAGTATCGAGGAATAAGATAATGAAATAGAATCGGTCTAATGGAAAGGAAAACTAAAAATAAACTGCACATAGGGAAGCAGTAAAAGGTCCAGAACGACCCAAAAATGCAGCTAGAATTCAATCAGAAAGCTTGAGCGGATTCAAGTAGAAACCATAAGCTAAACATCTGAATTCAATTCTCTTTGATTAAACTAGTGAACACATGTGCGGTAAACAAATATGATATCAGAAAGATAGATAATGGAAAATTGAGATCACTTTGATATCACCCTTTAATTCGAATTCTCCTACTTATGGATTTCAAATATTCATGAGTCCATCGGCTTTTGGATCTTGGCACCAATTATCCTCATGCTGTTTCCTTTGTACATTCTTTAATTAAAAAAAAACAAAAAAGAACATGGAAAGTATCTCTTTAGCCTTCTTTGTAAATCACAACACAATAATTTAGTTTCACATTTCTGGAGCTTGTTTTACTATCGACCGAAACATTCCATTTCGACGATGGAAATTAACACGGTGAGCTGAGCTTCCGGTGGCATCGACAAACGGGTCGGTCAATAGCTTTTACGGGTTCGATTTGTTTATTAATCGAATTTACTAAAACACCCCCGCACGATTGCTACATTTCCACTACCTGTTCCTTCTACTCTAGACGACTACACCTGGAGAGGCAACAAAAGATCCAGCATCCATCGGAGACCAACGTGGTCAAGGGTCTGCCTCTCTCTCTCTACCCCCTAGGGTTTGGATTCCGCTTGCGAGGTGACGGCATCCTGCGCCAATCGTGAGTGCCTACTCCAAATCAACCCCTTTTCCTGTCAGTTTCTATTGCAATCGCCATTGTTAGAGGTCTTGAGCAGCGAAGCTAGAGTTTTAGAGAAGGGAATGGCGGTGGTGAGAATTTTCTTTTCTCCTTTTTTTTTGGTTTGCTGGTGTCGGTGCTCGATTGGCGCCGACGGGCCGAGATTTGGCCATTTTTTCTGGGTAGTGAATTTACAAGTACGGTAAGAATTTTATAATCCGTTAGTTATTGATTATGAATGTGAATTGGTAAGTGGGAGGTGATTATTCCGAGGATAAACCGTTTTTTAAACTGAAACAACTCTTGGTGGTCTGGTTTTGGAGAATTATTAAAAGAGTGGGGAGTGGAGAGGAAATTTGAAGGAAGAAAGTGTGTCGGTCCATGCACAAGGGAGTTGTGTATTCGTGTTTTTTTCCATTGAGACTGAGAAAGTGCGAGTTGCATTAGTGTGTCTCCAACTTATGGTGAAATGATTATGGAACATGAAGTAGGTTTTGCATACAACTTGGTTTTCAAAAAAAACCCAAAAAAACTCCCATTTTGATTTGAATTTAGTATCACAAGGCATCTAAGATTGTATGAATGAGATTTAGTTGCAAGGGCTGTTGACATACCTCTCTTACTTTATTAGTACCTCGGCTTGTTACTAGTCATTCATGTCCATGCTTTTTTCTGGGGAAGTCGTAGACATGGGCATTGATTTCAAGCTAAATGTATTTTGTTCCACTTCCTAGTTCTAAGATTTGTATGGGCAACACTGCTTTTGAGTTCCTGCATGTGTCTAGGTTGGTTTGGCTCACAAGTTTTTTAATTGGTATGGACTGAGTAACCATGCCAAAGTTCTTCGATTGTGGGTCGATGCTTATTAGGACAATGGAGCTGTACAGGCAGAATTTAAGCCAATGTATTGTGTCTTGCTCTTCTTCTTTTTTCCCTCCTAGTTAGTAATTTCTATTGTGTTTTTGTAGCACATAGGTAGTTTACTGCAAATGTGGAATATCATGATCTTTGTTATCCCAATTTCTTCTGAAAAATCATAGGATTACTCCAATAGATTCTGCTGGCATAAATCTTGTTGTCTGCAGCTTATAGTACAACTATTCTCTTTTGGAGTGTCTGTTGATTTCCTATTCTGTGTTTCATGTTAGAGTTTATTCATCTTGTTACAAACTGGTTACTACAATTGAATCTAAACTTTTATGGATGCTTCTGAATTTTGTTCTTTGGTATATATTGTGTGATAGTAATTCTGCTACTTCCACTATCATTCAGGTTGGAAACCATTACAATGGCATCAGCATTCCGTACTTTTCTCAACAGTCCTGTGGGTCCTAAAACAACTCACTTTTGGGGACCTATTGCCAATTGGGGATTTGTTGTTGCGGTATGACATTAACATCTTATTTGGATTGTTATTGCCTATCTAGATCAGTTTTGTACAAAATGAGCTTTGGGTAGTGATTGCATGACTTGAATGCTATTCATGCATACTGTTTCTTAGTATATACCAGGTTCAGGTTTGTGTCGGACTTCAGTCCGATGAAAATAGGAAACATATCGGACTTAAGGTCTGCCTAGAAAAACTTTAACTTTTGGATTCAAATGTAGAAGTTAACTTCTAACTAGAAACAATCATATTGTAGCTTCTGGAAATGTAAAGGAATTACTGTTTTAAAAGCTACATGTTTCTAAGAAGCTGATAGTATTTGATAGAACTGTTAAACTTTTGTACCTTCGAGGGAGAAGCTATATACTCAAAAGTTGTCCAAAAACTTTATCAAATGGACCTTTTGGTGGAAATTTCAATGAAAACATGGAAAATTTACGGTAGTTTATGAAAATGGTTAAAAAAACTTTGAATTTCGTTTTGCAATTCTAAGATAAGCTAAAGTAAGCAATAATATATATCTAGGACTACTTAGATTCAATTTATAGACATGTATCATATTAAAAATGCTATATGCACTTAATATGAATGTGTTGAAGTATACAAAAATATTTAATAATACTTAATAAATTTTTAAAAATAAAAGTACTCATGGAAGTTACCTTATATATTCTTTAAAATCTTATTGTTGTTGTTCAAGCATGTTGTAGTTACGATGAATTTGCTGTCGAATTTGGGATTCTCTTCATAATACGTAGCTATTTTAAGATATATGACTGTGATATGTTTGGTATTCAATAATATAGTAGTGATATTGTGATAGTGGTAGCCGTATTAGGAATCTTATTGGTGGATATTATTAAATAAATATTGACTTAGGAATTCTTTGATATTGTTGACGTTTTTGCTCATATTTTGTTAGTGGTAGTGCATTATTGAAGTTGAAGTTGATATCCTATTGACTTTGTTGACTTGAAGCTGAGGAAAATGAATTTGTCGTTCATCAAGTTTCAGACTTTTAAGAACCATCTTCGAAAGAGCTGTAATCATAGGAGTTTATAGGAGCATGAATTCTAAGAAAGTCAAGTGACTCTAATAAACTTCCGTTAGCATGATGTCTTTATGATGCCTTCATGTTGTGTCTTCATAACTCTAATAATCTCTTGTTGTATCTTCATGATGTCTTCTTCTATAATGATACGTTAAGGATTTAGTTCTTGATGGTCATTGGGTCCCATGATGCTCATCTTATGCAGTATGTGTGAATGTATCCTCTCTAGTGAATGGATTAAGTGGCCTTTCACTTTCTCCTTGTGGCTCTTCAATTGTTAGTAGAATTCCATCACCACCATCACCTTCATCGTCGTCTGGTGGTTGTATGGAATCTTCGTTTGTCTCACCCCTTGGTTCGGAGTTCCATCATGAGATTGTTCTAATAAATTGATGTATTCTTCTACATTGACGTCCATCTCTTCAGTAATTCTTAAACTTGGTCAACCACTTTCTTCATTGAATATCGATTCTCTATTTTCTTGTAGCCACTCGAGTATAGGATCATTATCCTCCTCCTCATTATATATATATGCAAGATTAATTGGATTCAACTATTCTTTTTCTTCTTATGTTTGAAATATTTCATTCTCAACCTCACGTTATAATGTACGAAGATCAAGTCATTCAATCTTGATGTCCTTAATATATTCATTCTCTTCGTGTGAATGAGATTGAATGTGCTCTAATTTTTTTCATAACATGATGTTATTTGCGGGAGAATTTTTACTATAATTTTTCTCAAATTTGGAGTATCTATCCTATTAAACACTATCATTCATCTGAAATATGATATTTAATTATTATTAGTCATATTATCATTTAAAGTTTTAAAGTAAAAGAAATGATATTACAATCATTACTTGGAGTCATTTGGCTCCAACTTTCTAATCACAATTCCTAATGATGCCATTAGATCGAAACGATTCCCAATGTCATGAGCATAGTGGAAGCAAGGATTCAAATAATATGCTACAATGAGAAGAAGTTATTTAGCAATTATATTAGCATAATGATGAAAAATGTGAATCTATATGAGTATTTCTTAAAATATGTATCAGCTTCATGCAAAGGATGAAGAAGTATTCTATTCCATCTTTCATCTATAATTTTTAGGTATGCTTTTAAAGATCTAAGTGCTGCATCATTTACGACATCTTTTATCAAATGTATTGTCTTATATAAAAAGTCCATGGTAGGTTTCTTATCTACATCTACCAAGTAAAGGGCTTTCGAAACTAACTTCATGATGTTTACTACTTTTTTGGCATCTTCCCAAAATGATGTTCTATTAACTATTGCATTGATTTTCTTACCAATTGGATTATCGTTTTCGTGATACTTGTACCACACTTGAGAATTAAACATGTACTTCAATCTATTTTTTTTATCAAGTATACTTTGGAGATCAATACAGTTGGTGGCGAATAGGAATTTCTAAACGAATTAAATCACTACCACAACACTTGGGTGTCCTTATAAATGCCATTATATAGGACTGATTATAAATGAAGTTGGTTATAGTCCTTGCATTCCTCAATATCTTCTTTATCAATTTCGTCTTTCCAAAATCTTTAAGTATTAGATCAATGTAATGAGTCACACATGGTGTCCTATAGATTTAATACTTAGATATGACTCTTTCACGAAATCATGAAATTGATGGCTTGTTTTCTAATTATATTTATCTAACCACCACACATGATTTTCACTCTATAAGTTAGTCATTGTCGTTTTCAGCTGTTAATGTAATTTTTTATTTCTTTCTTCGCTAACTAGAGGTACTTGTTTATTATTTAATAATTTATTGGTATTTTAATTCCAATACCTTCTTTTACTACTACATCAAGCATATGTTAAAAATAAGGTCCTTTTGTAGAATTTGTCAGGATAGTATTAAAGAGCATATATTTTGTCACAGCTTGATTAACCTTCTCTCTTGCATTTTCAAATTTGCTTTTGATGGTGTTTTGTTTTGACTTCTGCTTTTGTATTGTACTTGGATTTGAACTATCATATCTTTGACTATATGTTCTGACCATTATAGCATTGTCTTTGCCATTATCCTTACCTGAAGTATGATTACCATTGTCACTGCTACTTCCACTTTTAGGGGTTACTACCTAAACCATGGAATCTTTGTAGTCGATCCTATTTCAATCATCAGTTTGTGAGTCTATTATTGTTCTTTTGTATATTTTTCTTTTGTGGCGGTTTTCACAATCTAGAGGATATATTATATCATCTTCTGAATATATGATGTGTTAATAGATTGATGTCTTCATATTCTTCATTGAATAAAGTCTTACTGAACTTTTCTTTTCTAATCTTATTTTCTTTTTAACATTGCCCTCATTTGATCACAAATTGCAGTTGGACATGACTTGCATTTACTAATATTACTATAGCCTCTAACAAGGTGTTGTTTCAATTTTGTTATACTACCACTCATCATTTTCTTCTCATAATATTTGCATCTATGTCCATCAATAGGATCTCCATGCAACCAATCAGGATCATCAGATTTAAGTGGAGTAGCTTCATTACGATCTTCACTACTTTGAAGTCCATCAAAGCTAGAAGAAGACATTACGAAGCTGAAATAAGAAAGTTACATGGGATCAATGAGATTTAGTTTCCTCTTATTTAAAAACAATTCATTACTTTTAGAAAATGTCTCTATTTTTTAATTTTTTTTCAAATCATTAGCTTTTTAAGATTTTCATGATTTTTAAAATTTTATTTCCCATTTTTAGATTTTAAATTTTGCCTGATTTTCTAAATTTTAGTTCACATTATCATGATTTCTATTGGCTTCTTAAATATTTACTATTTTTAAAATATTTTTTGCAATCATTAGATTTTTAAAATTTCCTTTTTTTTAATTTTATTTTGAATTATCATGTTTTTTATTAATTTTTTAAATATTTACTTATTTTTTGAATTTTATTTCAAATTATCATATTTTTTTATTAAATTTGTTAAAAATTTTGTAAATAAATAACTAAGGTTAAGAAACTTAGATCTAAGTTTTCAAACAAAATAAGTATTTCATATTTTCATGGATCTTTATATAGATTTTCAATTCTCGATATATATTATTATTATTATGTTAGATCTACTAAAACTTATTTTATTTTTATGTATATATTAGATCTACAACTTAAATCTATTAATAAACATGTAGATATGCTAGATCTATTAATAAACATGAATTAGATCTTTATATATGTTAGATTTAGCCTTTAGGGTAGTTGTGTCTTCATGATTTAGGGTTGTCTTCCTCTTCTCGTGGGGTGGTAGGCCTGGCAGTTGTATTCCTCCTGGAGAGCCCAACCACGTAGCACGACATGAATATATGAGAAGCCCGAGTTGCAAGGAAGTGTAAATCAATGATGAGAAGCCAAAGAACAACAGCTCCGCAGCATACTAGCATGACAGCTACCTTATTGGTCGTGGTATGGGCAAATAGGCATTTGACTAGGGGCATGCTAGTCGCTTCTTTTAATTGGAAAAATCTGAGACCAGGGGTATGCCGGTTATTTAATCTTGAAAGCAGTTCTAAAATACATGAGCAGATACAAGCAATGCAGAAATAATATAAAATCTTATTGTGGTAGAGAATAGCAATGCAGCCCAAGCCTCGAGGAAGCGTCAATTGACAACAAGAAGGTAGAGAATAGCAGCACCACAGCATGACAGCAGCAGCTCGAGCGTTGAGGAAGCATGGATAGGCGACAAGAAGCTGGAGAGTAGCCCAAGACTTGAGGAACGACGATGATCGGAGCACGACAGCAGCAGTAGAGATGGAAATTGAAGCATTGTTGGAAGTGGAGATGGGAGAGAAGGGCAAGACTTGATGGGTGCTCAAATGCCGACAGTATCGACAATTATATGCGAGTTTTGAGGTGACATGTTTCGTTGAAGCACAAAAAATTCGCTATTTTTTCGCTATTTCGACACAACCTGGTGAAATCACTGTATCCCTACGAAATAAGGTACGAAACTGTGAATTTCTAGACAATCCATAAATCCGATACGTATAAGTGAAATTTCATCTATATGCACTGAAATTCCAAACTATGGGTATATATAGTGTTTTGGTTTGAATCACCTCAACTATTAGTACAACAATGTATATTTGTAACTTCAACCTTTGTCTGTGTCATCTAGTTGGGCCTTGGATTAGCCAGGGACGAGGTCCTTCATAATGTCTGACCTGCTTTCGTGGCCAGGGCCTAGGTTTTAGAGTTAGACTTTGTTTTATATCATACTCTAATGGTTGTCGTAGGCAAGTTTTGGATACAGAACAGATTATGGGTTTTTTTTTTTACCTGTCTATCTTCTATTGATAAGATTGGTAAATGACAAGGGTTGACCCCTTATCCTAAATTGAGTTGACTTGGCATGCCTTCATGACTAGTTTGGATAATAGGAAACTAATTTATAAAAACATGTTAAGAAAGAATGTTTTAACTTGAGAAGAAGTGTTTTGTACTTGATTTCTTCTCCTCTCGCTTCTTTCTTCCTCTTTTTAATGTGTTCCAATTAAAGATGCAGCAACTCGTCCCACTATTTTCTCCTTCATCTTCCTAAGATCTATTGAGAAGCTTTTCTTCCTTGCATCTCTACCACAACCTTTCCACCTCAACTCCACATGGTGAGCTGCTCAACCAAAATTCCCCTTGATAACTTGTAACATAGATTTGATAATTATCACAGGCTTCCTCTCTACCTTATCCCTTCTGAAACAATGGAATATATCCTTGTTTCAAACTACTTGGAAAAGGGTGCACGTCAATTATTTGTCATATCTAGACCCATGGACTGCATATTTTAGCTGCCTCAATCATTGGATGTGCTCACCAGCGTGGTTTCAGCTTATTTTCTTCAAAGTTTATCATAACCATAACTGATTATCATGAATTTTGTAAATAAGAACTTTTTAAAAAAACTTGGTATATAATATTAGATCCATTCAGGATTTAAAAATTTTACCAAGTTTTACAAGCAATGGCAAACTTGTCACTAATCCTTCATAATTGTTGATCAGGTGGTATTTTAAAGTCCTTTAAGAATTAAGAGTTAACTGGAAGACAACCCACCTTGAAGTAACTTTCAATATTCTCCCTCATATATAAAGTTTAGAAGAGGTGGGAAGAAAATCACCTATTTTACACAGAATTGTGGTATTTCTATCACTCTTATGCCATAAATATCTGTAGAGAAGTACAAAGAGATCAATTTATTTGAACTTTGAAATTCATAGACCCCGAACTGATAAGCTGGCAGTGGTCTCTCGGTATGACAACAATTTTTTATGCATGATACATGTATGATCACTATGCATTTTTGGTGTTGTTATTGTTGGCTTCGTTCAATGAGAAACTTTGTTTAGTCAATTCAACATCAAAAATTCTGAAGGAAAACTAAAACTTGACACTTGCTGCTGGTGAATGAAAGTTTACATTGTAATTGTAACAGCAGTTCCAAGGTCTGTGGTGAGGCTCTTCACTTTTAATGTGATGTTCATGAGTTTTATATGAACAGGTTGAACCTATGAAAAATTGGCTTTCAATATTTATGCAAAATTTTATGGTTTGACTAAATTGGTTGACTTTGTGCTGATAACTGCAAAAAAACATATAGACGGTTGGTTTTATAGCCTGCTGTCATGACTAATATTTTAGAGTTGTCTCAGTTAAATGCAGTCGGCAGCCTTGTATAGCTGAAAAATAATGCAACTTCTGTAACATTTGTGTGAGAAATATAATATAAGCAATGATTAATAGCTTTCCCTGATGGCTGATCATTCAGGGATTGGTGGATACTCAGAAGCCAACCGATATGATATCTGGCAACATGACTGCTGGTAAGGGATTTCTTTAATTAGAAACATATCATTAGTTTGCTGTGAATATGCAACCTCTGACTGAAATTTTGTTTGATTTGGTGGTGCAGCAATGTGCGTTTATTCTGGACTTTTCATGAGATTCGCTTGGATGGTACAGCCACGCAATTATCTGCTTCTAGCATGCCATGCGTCAAATGAAACAGTTCAGCTGTATCAGCTACAGCGTTGGGCGAAAGGTCAAGGGTAGGCATATCATTATACAAAAGACCTGGATCTATTTTACATGTCAATTACATATGGTTTGGTTGATGTTCGTTTAGTTGAAATGTCAATTAACGTGCTTGTTATTTTCCACCAGATACTTGGACAAGAAAGCAAGCTGAAAAGCAATTACTTCCCTGCATCTGCTGAAGGACTTGAGACTTGAGAGCCTACGTTTAAAGTCCTCGGTACATTTGCTGCATTACTGAGGCAATACATGCTATTGTCATTTGGATTTCCTGCTTCAATCGACCAATCAGGGATATTTTGGTTGATTTTATTGCAATGTATTAGTGTACATTCAGAATAATGAAAATTCAGCTACTCGGTTGTCGAAGTATGTTGGGGAATGTGATTTGTTCTTGAATGGTGCTTTACAGTTAATATTTTTAATATTCTGCCTTGCAAACTTTGATGACCTCTTCTGCATTTAATTGAAGTGTGGATGGTTCTTTTTATCCAACTCAGCTAGAAATATTACTTTCGATTCACATACTGTTCGCAGGGGTTTAGTCAAAAGATTTTGTTTTCCTTTTGACAGATTTTCATTTACTTGTGCATGGTTGGGTAATGAGAGGAATGTGAGTGAAATGAGATTCGCTTCTAGTCTAAATTCTACCTCCTTAAATGGGAAACCTAAGATGCAAAAAAAATTTAGAGTAAATTTTTTAATGATATCTTCAATTATACTTGTCTGTCACTTCAACATCTTCAATTAAAAAAATTATATACTCTAATATTCTTAATTATCATCATTAGTGAGTCTAGTACTTCTATTGGAAAACATTTCTAAATCTTCAAGTATCATCATTAGCCATTGTTGAAGAATAGATCGGAAAGAGTAGACTTAAATTCACAAGAGTACAATCATCGAAGTCTTTTCTTTTCCTTTTCTTCTTATAGCAAACTTTAATTTGCCTCTCTTCCTCTTCTCCTACTGTTCACCACTCTGTCACCACCAAAATCTTAGAAATCCCAAGTCCTTCATCGAGCAATGCTGGGATGGTCCAGTATTGGCAATCTAGAGTGGAGAGGTTTTCTAGTCAGGTGGCAATGCACGACTTCAAAAATGGCAATGACAGTGGGCTCTCGTTGAAGCAGATAAGCACCCATATCCCATAGAAATCGACAAGGATCTGTTGATCGGCAAGAGGGTAGCACGACAAGGGGTTGATCAGGATTTCTTTCTCCACTATTGTTGTTACATATCTGCTCTTAGGTCTCGTCGTCGTGATCTTTGTGCTCCATTACCTCTCCTGTGACTAAGGTAGGTCAAAAAATTGTCATATTTGGATCATGGTTCTTTGTCGTTTTCTTGCTTAGATCCCCTTTTTTTTTTCAATCGAAGATGTGATTTTTGATTTGTGTTGGATTGGCAAATGTATAGGGGAGATTAAATGATTCAGAAGAGGGGGAGGAGGAGGAGGCAAAGGAGTGGGTCGATTATAGGCCATTTTTAACAGGACGATGTCGAGTCGTGAGTTGAGGTTTAGCCAGGGGTTCGTGGTGGGGGTAGGGATTTGAGGTATTGGATGGTGTTGCTGGTGGCTGCCCATGACTTGATGCTGGACTAGTCATAGGTTTGACCGTCGTTTCCATCTCAGATTGTTGTCGAGAAGAGTAATAGGAGGAAGAAGAGAAAGACGAAAGAAGGAAGAGAAAGAAATTATTAACGACATAATTGACATTCTATGTAAAATTTTAATGACATTACCATAAATATTGTAAATTGAAAATAATACAAGTTTTGGATACTAGAATGAATGGTTTTATAAATGATGGTACTCAAGTGAAAAAACAGGTATAGTTGAGAGTACCATTAAGGAATTTACTCAAAATTTTAAATATACATGATAGGAGGACATAGAATTATCGAATAAAGTATAGTTCATTTAGTATGTGATCATTACTCCAGTCGAAAGGTTGCAAGCTTGAATTCCAATGGATGTAGAATTTTTTAAATATTAAAAAAATGGAGAACACCGAATTGACATTTCCTCTTGTTGAGATTAGAGAGAATGAATAGAATTATCTTTATTAAGTAAAGGATTACACATATGTATGGTCCATATGTAACACCCCAAACCCGGGCACGTTACCTAAATCATAGTATCATAAGCAAAACTACACTAATTATAGTAAAATTAAATAACTGTAACTAAGGCTCACCTCCAGGAAACGATGTGCGGCTAGAAGCTTCGACTCCGGCACCGGAACTCGACTGCACCTGAAAATCAAACAAGCACACGTGAGTGACATCTAAGTCACCTAGTACGCTCCCCAAACACATAAAACCACAAAATCTCTGTAAAACCATTAAAACTCAGCTTTTTAATTTTCGTGGTTTGGTTTCCATTTGAAAATCCACTTTTCCTTTTAAAACATCATTCCCTTTTTCGTTTTGTTTGAAATCACTTGGGAATTTGATCCCAAATCCAAACTCTTTTCAAAACCCATCTTTCTTTTCATTTCAAAATGTTTGGAAATCTATTCCAATCATATTCTCTTTCAGAAATACACATTTTGCATTTTCTTTTGAAAACATTTGGAAATCATTTTCTAAAATATGTTCTTTTCAATACTTGGGATTTCTTCCCAAAACCAAAATCACTTTCAAACCTCATATTTCTGACCAGATCCAGCCTAAAACGCAATGCCTCTAAGTTCAAAACCAAAGTCATACATATTGGCTGGTGTAACCATGCCGGCGAGGAGATTCCGCAAATGAATGTGAAATCGGACGGCAAAATCACGTCGAAAAACACAAAACAAATGGAGTCGCCACCTAATCTATTATGGAAGACAAGGAAAACCATATACATGAAAAATCATGCAAAAAACAACAAAGACAAGGACAAGTC